>DWEC01000854.1:0-15031 GCA_018245735.1 Microceris miodesmiata
CCGGTATTTAACCGAAATTAACCGGTATTTTTAAACCGGTTCCGAGCCTTGATTAGATTATGTACATGTTAAATATAACATGATTTCCATATAAATATCCAGTTACGGTCCACTTGTTATTTAAATAAAGCATATAATCTCTCAAACTGTGTGAAGAATGATTGGCTTAAATTATTATTTTAACTCTATTTGTTTACAGTTAATTCTTAACTCGTAACCTTACATACCTATATAGTGGAACAATTAAGTTATAACTGTAGCAAAAAATAGGTATTATTATAATACTACGAAGTAATGCACTGCTTCTAATCTAATCACTCTGGTCCCTAGCGCCCTACAACTGTCTAACGAGTTAATGCAAGTTTGATGTTGCCTAAGTTTCATGACCTTAGTAAGTTCGTACTGAATACCGTCAGTCAATAGGCTTTTTGTAGGCTACGTAATTCATTTAAGGATTCATCTATCCTTTTCAGTTGGCGGGATCGCGGCCATACGCTAACTTAACGGTAAATAAATACAACATACTAAAATGTTTTTAATATTTACATAAAATCTGATGAATACTTATACAAATATAAGTCAAATAACCAGCATAAATAGAATTCTTTGAATTCTAATACATATTGTGCTTCTATCATTAAGTAAAATGTCACTGGTTAGATGCCTAAAAAATATATTCTATGATATATGATTTAAACTTCAACCAATACTTGGTTTATCTGTATACCCACTATTTTTTCATTTAATGTTACGAAATCTTAAATGCTTTGCTATTTTATCACTGCCATTGTTAAAACGTCCCATATATTTTCTTCCTTAGTAATTCAATACACTGGAAATAAGGAAAAAAACATGTTTTTCGAGAAAGTCATTCGATATGTTTATGTTTGTCACGGGGGCGCGCCACTAGTGCGAGGCCGGCTGTAATGAGCGCCGCGCCCGCCCACCACCGCCACGATGCTGCCTCGTCGAAAACAGCTACTCCGATAACACCCTATAAACACAACAATATATTACATACTTATGCATGGTTTTATTCAGGACGATACATTTATTATTCATAAAAACTCTCGAATAAGTTATTCCTCCATAAAACACGATCGTAGATTTTTTAGAACCGAGTAGGGCTTTTTCTATGCAATTCTATATTGATAAATGTAACTATAAAAGCATTTTATCATACTGTATGAAAGAAACGAGGGGAAATCAATGAATTGAATTTAGGCCTGGTGTTTTACACACATGAGTTTAATTTTTTAAGTAATAAATGATTAGGCAGCAGTCGCGAGTAGCTGCTGCTGCCCATTGATTTCTATAAACGATCTTAAACACGCCATTTGATAACAATATGTTCACTTTTTTAAATTGGCACGGTTTCAGAACATTCAGATGAATGGAGCATGGGACAATAGGATGGTCGGTTAATGAATATTTAAGTATCATTGTATTGAAAACAGATACATACAGACAAAACATAAGTTGATGCAGCCGATATGACTGTTGGGGCAACAGAGTTTGTGGCCGCGTCTAAAGAGCGTAGGTAGTGTCTGCAGCCCCATGTGTTCGCCAACACCATCAAAACCAGAAGTACACCCAATATTAGGTAACTGTCACCCTGTAAAATGTTGCCATAAATACAACTTTGACCTTTATTTTGTTTCCATATCATGGTTCAACTATAAGTTATTCTCTAATAGCATGTATTCTCTAAGACATGTGAGACCTGCTTGCTTGCATCTGGGCAGAGTGACACATTTTTATATTCATTTAGCCTAGCAAACAGACAGCCGAGCCACCCGCTGGTAAGTGAAAACTGTTGCCTATGGAGATTTGTAGTACCTAAAATGTGGGTGAGGTTGTGATACCTTTAAAGCAGACACTCTTCTACAGCTTTAACTCTTTATATTTTTAGAGGTGACACTTTTCCAATAATGGAACAATAACAGACCTGATGATGATAATTGAATTTAACACTTTACCACTACTCATAATTTGTATACAGTGAGCCTTATCATTGTGAACAAATATTTCTCTTACTGTTATAATATGTATAGCAAAAAATTTGCTTAGTGAAAAGTAACAACAGATGGACACATGTAAGAAACAAATAAATTACTCTGAACCCCGGTAATTCAGCCCCTATCTCATCCGGCACCCCCTGTTATACGACATGGTAATATTATTATTGAATATTTGTTTGACAATCTCGGCTGATAGATAATGTGTGATTGTACAGGTCGCAACTTGTATACACCAGCACTACTTTCCCTATTTTTATCAACTTCCACTATTTTTATTAAATTGTACACGCCATTACATTACATTACATTATATTTTCATGCTTCTTAAATTTGTTAAAATAAGTACATTTCTTTGTACACAACTATTTCTTAACATATGTTCCCAATATTTGTAAGTTCTATAGCATTAATGACAATAATTTTATAATACAATGTAAGCTCTCTATTGTGTTTAATTCACTAAATTCCACATACATAATGAAGTGCATATGATTTGTATAACATATAGGAGTCTTATCATTGGATTTGAAATTTGTCAGATTACAAGGTACTGTTTTGTAAAAACTCTGGACTATAGAGGGTCTTAGGCAATAGTCTATAGTTCGACAAATTCGAATAGTTAAACACTGCCCTGCAAAACCTCTGTTGGATTACCGGGGGTCCACTGTACAGTAAATTTTCATATAAAATATTGGATCATTCATCATCATCATCAGTCTGTTCCACTGCTGGACATAGGCCTCTCCAATGGCATGCCGCTGAGCTCAATCATCAGCATTCATTTGGATCTATTAAACTGGTTGTTATGAGGATCACATATGCAGAGTTTTGCAGAAATTTGCAAATATAATCTAAAACACGCAGCCATAAAACTTAATAGATATGTTACATTCTTTATGATTATCATTACATTTTCACAGTTGGTTCCTAACTGGACAAGCAGAGAGTACAGATATACCTATTATTTTCATAAGTTCTTGCTTCATTGTAAGTTTTATGACACTTCAAGTACTAGGGTATGTAGTCATGATTTAAAAAAATGGCAAATTTTACTTTGCTATATTTCGTGACTGATTCCACTCTATAATGCCCTATGATGAATCTATGGTTTTAGCAGTACTTTCTTGAAATCATCTTCATCTGTCGGCTATTGTATGGGATAGAGCTCATAAAGAGATTTGAGCTTTGCTTCATTCACGAAAAGATGCCTAAAAAGATTTTCATGTAAATCTCGTAGAAAGCGATGTCGCTATAACATATCACAGTTATTTGAAAAATTGCCCTATAAAAAATCGAAAACCAAAGTTAATGTGATTGTGTGGAAAAACATTTGTTCAGACACTTACAACAATCGAAGGAGTCCCGGATAATTTTCCCAAACAGCTTCCAACTGAAGCCCATATTCCTGCTAAGAATGCTTCTTGTAACATATTAAATAGGAACAATAAAGTTTTATTTATAACCTTTAATTCGCCAAATTACAAAATTACAAATAAAAATCCTGCCTATGCATGTACATAAATAAACTGATAATTTGACGTTGACAGACGTCTGATAGTCGTGTTATGTCAGAACAGCTGATTTGCGTTGGCAAGAATTAATAATAATTAACCTCAAATATAATTTATTTAACATGTATTATGTTCCACGACAGGTTTATAAAGTCACGAATAAATCGACATTCAGTTCCATTACAGAAATACAAAGTACCAAATACAGACGAGAGTTTTGGTTTGAAAAGTGTGGCTACTGCGACACCCACATCAAGTAAATAACTATAACCAGACTTTGAAAATGGTAATAATATGACAGTAAAAGTATATTTGCACAACACAGTTAAAGTACATTTGCGCATTAACAATATTATGATAAAATTAGTTGTAACTACTTTATTGAGAATCTTCTATGTTCAAACAAATGTATTAGGAAAGTATGTATTATGAAATGTATTAAAAACATTAATCTCTGGCTGAGTAGGCATTGCCATAAAAAACTGCATAAAGAAAAATAGCAATGTTACGACAAATAAAGTCAAATGACAAATCATTATGACAGCGTAAAACCATAAATTCCTTTGAGCGTTGAGTTATTAGTTTGCTGCCTGCCTTTTGCAGTCTATTATCAGTTACTTTATAGTATTGAAGTGTCAATATTGATATTGAAAATAATTTAGTTTTACAAGTTTATAACTTCAGGCGTGTAAGTCATAAATAAATATTGACTCATTTCACGTGCAATACCTGCAATACAAACCTTTGCAAAATGATCAAAAATATTGGCAAGGAAGACAACGTTCTAATTATATGGAATAAAAGTGATCTAGATGCCTTAAATAATTTATGTAAGGAAGTAGAGAGTTCTACGGTGGGATCAGTTGTACTAGAGGACTCCGAAAAAATTTCTCTATGTAAGTATTTAATTTTTTTGTTATCACCACTAGATAATTACTCCATTTCTTATGTATTGATAATTTTGCAATATATAGAAATGAGAGTGTTTAATTGAGTTTTAAAATGAAGGTATTTTGATTGTTTTAGCTTCACAACCACTATCATCATTTCACATTGTAATTTCAAATCCCTTGCTACCACACACTGTGGAGCATACAGATGAGCTTTTGGCGCTTATCATCAGGGTTCTGAAGCCCAGTGGCAAAATAATCCTAAAAGACAATAAGGACTTGACTGTTCCACTCAAACTGAACGGCTTCATTAATGTCCAGAAAAATGATGATACTACATTCACAGCTGAAAAACCTTCATTTGAGGTATGTTGTTTTGAAAATTTGCTTATAATTGAGTTTACTGAGCTGGCTTTATACATATTTATTTATTATGATATACTTAAAACAAAACATTCCAACCTTAAAACATCTCCTACCCCTTTCTGATTTCACTTGATCATTTTTGAGCAATTGATAAGGGCCCACAATCTTGGTTAAAACACTTAAATATTGTCTGTTGTATAGAAGCCTTTCATACATTTTATTGCTCTTGCATGGAATTTACTTCATGATGTCATCACACTGTTCAAGTTTTTTCAACAATATAGCATCAGTATGATTTTGTTATACAGAAGATTATTATAAAATCAATCACTGTAATTTTGTACACTGTTGTAATTTTGTTGATATTTAGATAATGTCTTAGATAATGAAATGAGCAAATGGAATTGTATTATTACCTACAATATTAGTAATCCACCCCAAAACCAATATTACATTAAAAACATCCATGTTATATGTGATGAGATACTATAGTTATACTGAGTCTGTTTTCCACCCCACACCTGTAGACTAGCCTAAACACTTCACATCCTGAGAAGAGAGCTATGTCTAGCAAGTGGACCCATAAAGGGTTGATGATTATGTAATTTTCTTGATTTTCATTAACATAATAATATATCACAATAGTTAAACTGAAAACTGAATTTATATTTTTGAACATCTTTGAAGACATGAATTACATACTTTACTTAACTGAAAGTAGATTACCCATCTATTGCGTATGTTCTCAGGTTGGATCAAAATCTGTACTGAAACTGAATGACAAAGCCAAGGTTTGGACGATTGATAACAATGGTGATGACCCTTGGCTCAACAAAGATGATGATGATATAATTGAACAAGATCTATTGATCGACAAAGAAGATCTCATGAAACCAAATAAAGAGTCTTTGAGAGGTTAGTGTGCTATAGAAAATTCTACTAGTAACTTATGATGTACCTTAACTTTATTTCAGACTTTATTTAGTGAAAACAAATTTATTTAAAGTTTTAGTATATGCTTAATAAAAATGAGAAATGTAAAAGATAAGTCTTTTAATTAAAATGTGAAACGTATAATTAATATATTAATACAGTTTTATGATAAACAGTGATACAAGAACTTGAAGAATCAGATTATTTTAAAGTTGTCACAAACAGTATTAAATAATATTCACCTTGAAATATCGTTCGAGGTTTCGTGTTTCAAGCGTAGAGGTCTTGCGTTCCGAGCGGTTATTACGAAATTCACGAACGAAGGTTAATGCTCTCGGTTTCCTTTATTGCTGCCACTTTGTTCATACATTCAGCGCGGCGGTGGTTGAATGTGGTTCGTGCTGACTTTTTCTTTTTATGAATTCAACGGATTTCTGGGTTATCAATAAATGTATCATTGAAATCACAGTTCAACGCTTATGTCACTTAAGTTTTGATAAGGTTTTTTTAGTGTATTTACGTTTTATATATACAAAAGATAACGATATTTTTATCCGTGTTACTTGTGATTGCTGAAAGCGGGTGTGACTTACACGAAAGCTGATATTTTCGTCAGTAGTACGAAAAAAAAATTTAATAAAGTAATACAAAATTTATATAAATTAATTAACATCATTATCATCATGTTTTAGTCCACTAGGTTCTTGCCCATAAATCCCATGCTGGGTATCCGAATTGGGGATCACAGAACACGGCTTTTTTCACCGCCTACGCTTTTGCCTGTAGAACTATAATCTTTTTTTTAATAAATATTTTTTAATGATAATGATGAAAAATGAATGACTGACTTGTTGATCGAACGGTTACAAGCGTGACTGTCGGCGATTTAAAGATCCTGGGTTCAGATCCCGGGTCGGGTTCTATAAGATTTTTCTAAATTATAATAGAATTTTTAGTAGTGACTAGGAGTCTGGATCTGTACTTAATGTATGGCAATAGGCCTACCACCTATTTCATTGTGACACAAAAACGTAACTGGCGAAACGCGGGAATGTTCTACTCTCCTCTGCCTACTCTTTTGAAGATTCAGGCGTGATGGTACTTTTTTTTAAATTTTTTTATCATCATCGTCAGTCTCTAGATGTCCACTGCTGGACATAGGCCTCTCCTAATTGGCGCCACACGTTCCGGTCCTGGGTTTTCCGAGTCCAGCAGGTTCCCGCTGCCTTCTTCAGGTCGTCAGACCATCTGGTAGGAGGGCGACCTACGCTTCTTGCCGAGACACGGTCGCCACTCGTGACCTTTCTTCCCCATCGGTTGTTCTTAATGTATGATATACTGTTGCAGTGTGTGCAACCACTGGCAAGCGGAAGGCCTGCGCGGACTGCTCGTGCGGGCTGGCGGAGGAGCTCAGGGGCGAGATAAAGGACACACCGAAGTCCTCTTGTGGCAGTGTATGTATACCCATAATACTATTTTCCTATGACTGCCTTGTTGATCTAATAGTTGCAAGTGCAGCTGCAATGCTAGATAGATAGATAGGCCGTAGGTTCCATACCTGGGTCGATGAGTTCTATTCCCGGGTCGGGGATTACTCTCCCGTGGGCGGTGCGTCCTATCCCCAGTTGTAGTTACTTAGATTCTGGATTTGTGCTTGGAAGTAGGCTCACATACGTGTCATATGTATGCTGCTATAAAAAAAATCCAGGCGACACTTGCCTCATATTAAATCGGGCTAGTAAAGTCTTAGTCGGTGAGCAGGTAGGTAGTATCTGTATAGTACTACAAGAGATGGAAAATACATTATTGTTCGTTTTAATTGTAAACAATGTAGAGTGTTAGACGTTAATAACAACCTAATCATATGACGCTTTATTTACATACAGTTAGCATCCCCACTCAGCGTTTTTGTGGGCTGCGGCATGGATTTGATTAAACAGATGGCAGTACTGTCGCCAAGATAGCAGCAACATCGTGTACATAGCAACACTATTGGCTTAAACAGGTCGTTGTGGAAATTCCCATTTCCACAACGTCTCGGGAAGGCCGAGAGGCCAAGCCAGTGTCCATAACAATAAGTGTAGAATATAGCCAGATAATAATATCTAAATAATGTTTATTTTCAGTGCTACTTGGGCGATGCGTTTCGTTGCTCCACGTGCCCCTACCTCGGCATGCCCGCGTTCAAACCCGGGCAGACGGTGAAACTGGATCTGGACTCGGATATATAGACTCCATCATGTAGGCCACTCATCGTCCACCAGTGTGCTCTTAGTATTATTTTTACTGTAATCCCTGATTTTTAGTTGTGGGGAATAGTCTCTGAATTTTCTTAATTAATAGTTGGGAATATGGTCTTAATTTCTATATTTAAATTACTACATTGTCACACCAGGTCCCTTACGTAGTAGGCAGGGAGCACCGAGTGCCACGTCTCCACAGGCTTGACTGTCAGAACGTGATGTGCAACTTTTAAAAAGTATAGTGTATTTAATCATTTTTTCAACAATAATTTTTCGCTGTGATGTAATAAAAATGCAATGATATCAATAAATGTCTCATTACCTGTGATTTATATACCAGATTGTTTCAAATATCAATTACTCAAACTAACATAAAGTATTTTCGTGCACAAATCAAACTAGTGATAAAAATATGTAGTATCACCTTCAGGTACATGTGTTTCTGTCAGATACCTCTTCCTTTTTATTGTAATCAAATACTAATTTTGGAAGAAATATATTATTCTTATTACATCACACCTATTATTATTGTTCTACAAAACGGCAGCTTACATAAGGGCAGCTTACAAAAGGGCAAAGAAGAGCGCTCAAATCAAACACATTCATAGCAAATATTCAATTATACATATTTTCTCTTTTTACAAACAGTTAACTTAGTTTTAACATATCTCGGTTTATAACATTTTTCATTTACATTATTCTGAAACAGTTTTCATTCCGCTATACAATAAAATATAGATATATATATAGATATTTGCGATATTTGTCATATAATTATATAACATTTTTTATAATTATTTATCTATTAATTAAATGACACAACATTTTCCATTCTACATTAACTACATATTGAAAATAGTGTTTATGCAAAAGTTATTTCAACATCGTAGGTATAGGGTCAGCACAAACACATCTCAATATCGACATATCGTTTTGTGGTAAGATGTATTAATATCAAATATTATTTATGAGGCCGCGCCTCGGGATTGGTCGTGATCTTACCAAAAACATCGGATATAACCTACAGGTATCAACAGACTGTTAAGGATGGCACAATCATGCGTCAAAGTATATTTCATTACTGTCAGCTATTGTCACATAACATTACTCTATGGAACATTAGTCTATGGAACCATTACTGGCCGTTCCAAACATTGGCAAAAAGCCAAATCTCTTGTCTATTTCTTTGTTTTTAACATAATTGTAACCCTACCGTTCAGTCGGGGGAAATATTCGAATTGCATCAACAACATTCCGGTATAATATGAATTTATAGGAAAAAATTACATATTTATAAGCAAATCTATGTCTTCATACAAATGAATATAATAGTCTAAAGGAACTGTGGAATTTGAAAGCATAGCCAAGTTACAATGAACAACGCATCACAAACACATCAATCAAATTCAACAGAGTATCAATTCGTTTCCAGTGTCAGTGATTCGGAATAATATCATCATCGTAAGGGCATCATCCAGATAATCGATGATGATACCAGCCCATTTTATAAATTGACAATACTTGAGCAAAGCATAGTAAGTATGCAAAGATTTAAAAACTGGAAACAGGCGTACTAAAATTAAGTATAATTTCCTTTAATAAAATACAACTTATGATCATATCATGTTACTCTGTTAACAGTTATGGTAGCCTGCAGATATATGGGAAATTATGATATATCTATTTGGTAGTACACGAAAATATATTTGTTTGACATTTACATTCATATTGTCTCATTATTACAACTAGATTAAATGACAACATGTCATACATGTCCAGAGAATGAACTACTGAATGCCCATTCGTTCGCTCACTGCAGGGAACCATGAATGTACTAAAATATAATTGACACATTAAATAAATAAGAAGGCGCGGAAGAACTATGATTGTGCCGATGTATCCATTGAAAGCGACTAAGGATTTGTCCACACTGCCGTGCACATCTTGTCTTGCTCAGCTCCAGTTGAATATGGTTCCAAGATTACAACTGGAGCATTAGTGGAGCGAGAATGAGTACTGTCACGGTAGTAGAGTATGACCCTTAAGTAGTCGTCCTTAATAAATGTTTTCGTTCGGAAACCTACTACGAACTATCCTCGAAAACGTTATAGCACCTTTCGCTGATTAAAGTAATACTTTTTGAATTTGAATTTTGGGAAATAATACTTTTTTGTAAAGAATTTTGTACTAAACGATTGTCCATCCCGTCGGAACCGGAGCCTTAACTTGCACGCTCGTTTTATTTAATAAATGCTCCCTATCTCATAATTTAAGTAATATCCTCGAAGAAACTACTATCCCACAACATTCAGTAAAGCGTCCCAGTCTTTTTAAAAGTTTTATTTTCATCAAATTGAGATCTTGCTTAGACTTGTTGCGACGCGCGGCCGCGCCGCCGCCGTCCTAGAGTTTGTGAGGTAGGCTTAGTCATGATCTAATGAAAGCGCCTTGTTAGAAAATACCGATTAATAAAATGAGATCTTTCATTACAATTACAAATAATAATAATATAAAGACGATAAAAACTAGAATGACATACATTATACAACAAATTATTAACTCTTTACAACACCGTCGTCGGGACGGCGCGCGTAAACTATGATAGTCAGTTATTATAATAACATACAGTTAACAAGCACGTTTACGGTACAATGAAACAAACTCACGAATCGAACCACACGTCTCCACGCTGCTACGGTGCAGGCTCTACCCGCCGCGGTACAGTTCCCAGTTGACATTCACCGAGAAATATTTCATAAACGATATAATTATATAATCCAATTAAACTCACTATGTAGTTAGTTGATATTAAAATGAATCCAATGCCGACTATTGTTATTACTATATTTTCCACTGTGAATTTTACGTAACGTATGCAAAACAAGAATTAGAAAAAATGTAACGAGAAAACACAATTTACACAAAACAAGTTCACTTAACAGTAGGTAAGTATATAAAATTAATTTGATTTTTGATATGGCCATGCGTTTGTCGTTACGTTCAATAACGATATATGTATGTTAAATCACAGACTCTACTTGTTACATAATCATTCAGAATTTCTATATCTGTGTATAATTTTCGAGTATACAATCAATAACTATACAGTATCTTTCTTACCAATAACTCACTTAATATTCTAAACATATATATTTCTTTATTCAAGCAATACTTCATACCTACTCTGACCAATAACTACAAAATATCACAGACTGTGTGTTTATTATGTATACATCTTCTCATAGAAAAGTTTATGTGTATCACACATGGACGTCAAGAAAACCAATAGAGATGGCATCAAATAACCATTACCATTAGACATATTTCATTTTTTTTACAGTATTTTTTTACATATTTCATTTTATATAGTATCAACATTATTTATATTAACATGAACGATTATTTGTCAAGAGAATTTCCCAGTTCAGCTGTGTTGTTTTGTTTGACTGCTGTTTTCATAGCGAGGGTATGATTACGCCGATTGCCTATATTGCGTTACGCAGCGACACATAGTTGTCTATGGATATGTTTGCAGTCACAACCATAATGGAACAATGACAATGACATGACTGCTAAATAAACACCCAAGAACCGGAAAACTCACATAATAAGAATCAGTCAAGACTTAGCACATATCATTCCACACTAACTACGTTTCTATCATTCATTGTACCTTTAGCGATTCGTCTAAGTGATGCCCGGCCCTCTGCCACGTATGATTGGCATTAAATCTCATTAATTATCACAATATCTAATCTAGTAAACATGTGGTAGAAATTTACGCTTTTGTGCTTATGTGACATTACATTCTATCGAAAGATGCACGGGCTGACTGACATATAACACGCAGAAATCAACTTGGCACTTGTGAGAATGCGCTTCCTTTCTGCTATCCCACTCCGCCTACGACCGCCTACTGTTCTCGTCTTCAACACATCATTACCTTGCTATTATAATTATCCTCATAGTACCTAGTTGACATCTGCGAGTTACATAAAGTCGCGTCGGGAATTTAATGATCAGTATTAATGACAAAAATTCAAAATTATAAAAATCAATAGCATATTTCAGTTAAATAATCAAAACAGGTGTAGCGAATAACTATCAATATAATGAACCTGTCTATGCCACTACGCGATACTGGTTCTTTTCCAGAATGCCATTGAACTTACTTTTTAAATGGATTACATTGAATTTATTTCACTTTGGTTTTTTTTATTACAAATGTACACTGCAATAACTCAAAATAATAACTGGGAAGACCATTCTATCACGCTACTTAGTCTGGTGTATTAACTAAAAAGATGATATTTAAACTTTTAATAATTCGTTACAGGCTTACAAAATGGAACCCCGTAAAGCGATCTGTGACAGCCATTTGTACCTTACGTAGCTGGCAACATTCATTTTTAACTGTCATTATTTTTATCCTAGTTTACAAATTAAAGTGTGAAATAGGAAAATTCTAACAGCAACATTATTCTATTTCACACTTATATTGCTATAAAACATATATACGATTTATAATCTATGTACATTGATGCAAACTTGTATACCAGCGTATAATGTTGCCAGCCGCGCGCACCTAACTTCTTATAAATCGCTTTTGTGACATTTCCCGTTAGTCATGGCGTGGACATATCATCTGGTCTAAGCCACATATTTACAATATTGTACACAAACGCATATAGAAGCACCCGACAGTAAAAAGCACCTAGAATTCCCGAGTAAAACATTATTTAAGCGTACGATGGTGGGGAGCCGATCGCTGCGAAAACTATATCATATATATTATATCCTCATACGTACACATTTAGTAGCACGCGAGTTAACTCACTGGGGCGACCTGTCTACCTACACAAGTCACTCACGTGACTATCATTGAACGTTTCACCCTCCCTTTGTAGTCGACGAGTGAGGCTTAAAACCGGAGACGGTCGGACGGGGGTCAGACCATGCAGCGATAGGTACTCGAAGCGATTCACGATAAGTAGCGACGGCGAGTCAGGGTTTCAACGTTTCTTGAGCGGCGGGCGGTCGTCCTCGGCGGCGTCGGAGGCGGACCAGCGCCGCTTGCGCGCGTCTTCCTTGACGCTGAGGTTCTCGGGGTGCGTCTGCGGCGGCGCCGCGGCGGGCGCGAGCCGCCGCGCCACCAGCGACACGCACACGTCGCCCACCTGCAGCCGCTGCACGCGCAGCCCGTACCGCGCCAGCGTCACCTCCGGCTTGCACGACGCCCAGCCTCGCCCGTACACGAAGAACGGGTGCTCCACTGTCGACTCCAGCTCCACCTGCAAAATACAAATATAATATGTTGAAGTTAATCGGCTTTTGCCCGTTTGGGAAAACGGATCAAAGTGTACGTTGCGTGTGTTGAAAATATATTTTTTTATGACAGTTTATAATTATACCTCAAATCAGAAGTACAAATGTTGTTTTATAAAATTAAATATATTCGAAATAATAGGTGTTGGGCTGACCTGTGAGCGATTCCTGTCATAGGTGAGGGTGAGTGCGAGGCGATCCCCGCGCTCGTCCAGCCGTAGCAACGTGCACTGCGTCAGTGACAGCTCACCGTTGCGCTCGGAGCTCATCACGAAGTCCTCCGTCCTCATCTCCTCCACGCGCCGCAGCGAGCCGTCCTCCAGCCGGATCAGCGCGCCGCGGCAAAAGTACGGCGCTGGCGTACTGCGCTCCGGACTCTGAGGAGGCTCCTGGAATATTAGGTAATCATTTCATTACTTCTGTCTTCGGTTATGGAGGCACCAAATAATTCATCAAATTGTTTCATTTGTACAAACGTCTTTTGGGTGTTAAATGCTTCATAACTGTCTTATATGGGTAGTAGAAGATAAGCACACTCTATATTTTAGCTCGGTCGTAGTTATAAATTAAGAAAATACCTCTCGTGGTGGGGGCTGCGGCTTTGGTACGACGAGGGGCGGCGAGTGCGGCGCCGGCGGCGGCGGCACGAAGCCGGAGGTGGGGCGCGGGCGCAGTGGGTAGGCGGGCGGCTGCGGCGCGCGAGGCCGCGGATACAGGAAGGGCGCATAGGAGGCCGGGTGCGAGAGGAAGGGCGTGTAGGCGCCGGGCACGGGCGAGTAGGGCGCGGGCGCGGGCGGCGCCGGCATGGGGTCGCGCGGCCGCCGCGGCGCGTAGCGCGGGTACGGCCGCGGCGGCGGCGCCAGGAACTCGGGCGTCATGTTAGGCGGCGGGTACAGGTGGCTCAGCTGCAGCTGTCCTAGCTGGACCAGCGCCTCGCCGGGGAGACTCGCCGAGATCATTGGACGAGCTGCAAACATTACGCTTCTTATTAAGAAAATCATAGTCATCATCAACCTTTTCATAGTCCTACTCTTGGACATGAGTCACCTTTCAGAATGAGAAGGGTTAAGGAAATAAATACAATCAATTACTACCAGAACAAACAGAATTTACTCCCTACTAATAAAAACCTGCTAATTAAAAAAATGCGGTAATTATAGTCACAGTGTAATGTATACTCGTACCGGAGAGAACACGATACATACTGATATAAAATGTTAATTAAGCCAACAATAGCGTTGGGGTAGAGTTGTATTGGTCAATTACTTTATAGATCGTAGCCACAGTTAGTAATTTTATTGTAGTGGGAAATGTACTATCGCATTTTATAACTCATATCGTCAGCTGATGTGGAAATGTTGTTACAATGGAATGCTTGGTACATTAAGTTATTTCATAATCAGTGTGCTTCGTGGCTAGTAATGGCGGTGTATGGAATGTTTGAGACTCGATCACAATGATATCCTTGTTCGCAGCACTCATTCGGCAGCGATATGCAACATCTGCCAGTCTTCGCGGTTCGGTCGAGAGATAAGAATGTGGAGCGTGTAACGTCAACTTTATTAATAGAATTCATATATATACGATGATACGCTCAACATTTGTGCATACATGCATATGACGTGTTACAATTTGTAAGCTTGTAGTACAATGAGCGTAATATTATTACTAATAATAGAATTATGCTTATAGACAGCGAGCTTCTGGGAAATATGGATCGTGGAGTGTGCAATTCGTTTAAC
>DWEC01000855.1:0-15027 GCA_018245735.1 Microceris miodesmiata
TACAACCATTGTTCAATAATTAAGAAAATTACAAGTACATATTTATATATGTACTTGTAATTTGAAGGTTATCCTTCAAACACTAAATAACTTGGCGCTAGTTGTAAAGTGATTTGTATTAAAATTAATCAACCAAACGCAAAACCCAATGAATGCCTACAAATATGCTATGTTTAATAATTACGGTACAATTAATTGTAACAATGTAATTGTACATTGATAGTGCTTCAGGGACTTCTATAGAAGTAGTATAATACAATAGTTATGTACGTTTAATATCTACTCGTATTCACGTATACATATGTATGTATTATATGTAGTACTCATCGGACGTGAATGCCGTTAATATTTTAGGCAACATTACCTAAAGCTATATGTCCCTAGAATTTCTATTTAAGAAATAAGCTTATACGTAAAGTTGGGTTTATTTTCATAAATTCGGAGAAAACGTATGAATGAAAATGTTTTTAAAGTTTGGTGTATTAATAATGTCATTTAATTATAAAAAATAATTTTATTATTAATCAGATTTATCAATGTATTCGTCTGTTGTAAAACTTGTAAGCAAAAAAAAATGTTTGAACACAACTAGCATCAGAATATGTACACCGCTCCATAGTTGCTAGGTCATGAAAGGAGAAAATATTTAGGTACTCGTACATCGTTTAATCTTTAGTACGGGCGGCAGCTGGGGATACAAGCATGATCACCGATTTTAATTTGCATATTATTAAGATACTTATGTGTGTGTAAGATGTTAGTTAGTGTGTACTCATAACAGTATACGCACTTTCATTTTGTAAAATGAAAAGGAGTGTCTTTAATATGTACTATCATACACAACTTTGTATAAAAATGTAGGTAAGTATTATTATTTTTTTGTTCGTAACAAGTTGCGTGACTTTTATAAACAGGTTGGAAACCAATTTCTAGTTTTCTATATCTTAACATTTTTGTACGAACCGTCCTATTTTATAAACTTTAAAATTTTTTTGGTCAATGTTCCAGTCTGGACTGTGGGTCAGTTACGGACGGTACCTACCTATTTAAAATATTCCTTTGATGTCATGAGAAGAGAAAAACTTTTCACTTTAATTACTCGTTTCTAAAACAAAGGTAAGAACTGACACGGGTTGTTTCTCAAACAATGATCTCAGTCTGGTTGATAAAAATTAACGTAAACGGACTGTCAGAAATAACCTTTAAATTTGATGTTCATTGTTAATGTTTTGTTATAATGAATATTATGTATTAAAGACAGTATATAAGAAATAGTCAAGGCGGTTACAAGTTTTTTGGTTATATAAAAAACTTTAAGAACGCAGCCCGACTCGCACTTGGTCGGCATATTTTACAAGAAACAGCAGTATTTTAAAGATAAAAAATTCAGTGTTTTTTCTCGAGGTTGCTGGGTCACAAGGCCACCCACACAAGGGGCAAACATTTAGATGCCTTGGTTAAAAATTAATAAGACGGCCGCGGCGCGGAGGTATCTCGCGTGCTTTAGAACAAACTGTGCCTACTTGAAGTAAAAAAGAATTGTATATGATCTCATAAAGCACACGCAGAATAAGTACCTACATTGTATCTTGATTATAATGCTATTCTGTACTCTTTTCCTTTTAGATTAAACCCTTAATATTGTTTTGAACTAGATTATGTGATCTGATATTAGTATTTGTTATAGTGTTTTTATATTAATGACAAAAAGGCACTTACGTGCAAGTTGACTTTGTAAGTCTTGATATTATATAAGAGTGTGGCTACCAGGAAACCCTCTGCACATATCGATATAATGTAAGTCTCGTCGGCCATATTAATATATGATTAGATGCTCTACCACGAGATTTAGCGAAAGAAAAAAATTTTAAATGTTTGTGTTGTTTAATATTTTTTTTTTGTTTTAAATAAAGCTGTTCAGCATAAAAGGCGGTTGACTTTAATTGGTGATTTTGATTTAAAATGGTACATTTTTGAACCGACGTTCTTATTTATTATTATCTTACTGAGCGCACGTTGAATTACCTTAAATAAACTAGAATGAATACTGCGTACATGTCCTATGCGCCCAGACGTGTCACTGTAGTCACTTATATCTTTCCTGTTAAATATTTTATATTCCATAGGAATATTTCATTTTCCTATATTTTCTGGGACGTGGTACATAACAGTTGAAACGTGGGCGTGCTTACTATGCTTCTATGCGAACCCCTTCGGGAAATAAAAGCGTAAGGTTATGTTTAAGTATTGTATACGCAATAATAGAATATCATTTATTTATAAGCAACTTAAAATTATAAGCCTTAAAGTTGATTATATAATGTACAGTAACACAAGCATCTTAAATACATACGTGACAATGTACTAAATATAAAAATCAAAGAAGAAAAGCAGTTTTTGGATAATTGTAGACTGATCATTCCGTGTACATTATTAAACGACTGCAGCTAAGCAAAAAGGAGTTACGATTTTGGGCGGTATGTATGTATGTTCATCTGTTCCCTCATAACTTCTAAGCTACTTATTATAATTTGTGAAATGAAATACCGTTAGAAACATTTTGATCGTCCGCTCATTGTAGGCTGTGTGACGTAACATTAAAATCCACGTAGCGACCTCTAAAGGACATAAGATACATATAAAAAAAGAAAAACCTAAACCGAAAATGTAATGGGGCTCCGCAAGTACTTTATAAAGAATTATAATCCCAAAATAATTAAAACATAAAGTAGGTACCTAAGTCCTAAATGACTACTGAAATATCACGCTCTAAAAAGTCTGAAACAATAAAATATTTTTATCTGAAAATATTATTCAAAAAAAGATCCATTTTTAGACCTTACTTTTCAGTAGTCGCTTTTTATATTGTAAACTTACTTCTCACATTTGATATCTATAAATAAAGCTATGTTAACTATACTTAATTGATATCCTCAAACACTATTTACTGTACTGGTATATAATTAATGATGAATACGTGTCAGTAACGGAGCTCGCCGTGCAAATTGTGATATTTTACTTTCTAATGAAACGCGCAGAATAAGGTGTGTGTGTACACACTAAAAGCTGGCGCCCGTGCGCTCTGACGGCACATTGTTTACATACTGCTCACCTCCTGCAGTAAGTGAACTCTTTGTTGCTGTTACAAACACTGCACATTTTGCATATTTCACATACAAATTAAACACAACCGAAATACTCCTGCAACTTTGTCTCAACTGCGCAATTTTTATGGTTCATTGTTAGCGTTCATACATTTTTAATATCTTACGACTCGGATGTTTCATTTGGTTACTGAAGCTTACTTGGTAAATAAACAGTTTTATCTGTTACGTATATTAAAATGTTGTAAGAATTGGAGGTGTAAGTACTAATACTCGATATCAAATATTACACAAGATAGATCCTGTAATGACAATATTTCATATAATAGCACTTGAGGTCTTATTCCTAACTTAACAACTGGTTTGTTTTAAGGACCGTATTAAAAGCTTTTATGTTATTACCTACTATAAATTCTTACTTCGAGAAACTATTACCTAATAATAAAACTAAGTGATTGACTGCCTCGCTGGTCTACTGGTTGGAAGCATCACATTTAAGTAAGATGTCCTGGATTCGATTACCGAAATGTAAAAGGTATTATTGAGTTTTTCTAAATTGAAATTTTAATAGTACCTCGAACTCTAAATTTATATCAGCCGTATGGCGATAATATAACTCTCTATTAATTATATATGAAGTTTAACAAAACTGATAAAAAGTGGAAGCCCTACACTTTTCCGCCTACATTTTCCAAGATCGTACAGTCGAAATATAATATTACATCACTAAATTATAAAAAACTTTCGTATACAAATCAAAGGCCGACCGCGTCGTGTGTCGATAGACTGTACAAAGGAAAATGTTCTGTGATATATCACCTCGACCGCCTCCAAGCGTCTCGTACATCCTTTATCTGACTGTAGCTCGGAGTAATCCATAATACGAATGTCTGATACGAGACTGAATTTCGTCACTGTCGAATTATCTCCTGACGTGTTAGTGCTTGTAATTTTCTTCGAGTTGTCAAAGTAGGCTACAAAAACTGTTTCAACCAGTGTTACGTATGCTTTTCTATCTTTGTATTTGACTACCATGTTGGTCTAGTGATTACAAGCGTGATAGCTATTCAAGAGGTTCTGAATTTGATCCCCGTGTCGGACATAGTATTATTGGGTTTCGCTAACCTTAAATTACCAATAGCAGCTCGTAACCTGGATTGGTCCGCGGTATATGGCAATGGTGGTGTGCCTATTCCATGAGACGTATATATACATATTTCTGGTGAAAAGTCGGATACTACACTCTTCTGTCTATCCTTTCGGATAAATAAAGGCGTGATGTTATGTTATATTTAAAATCTTAACGTTTATTGAATTAATAATTTTAAGACAGAAACTTCATCATGTCTACTATGGGATACTTTACTAACACTGAGAATGAAATCTGAGCATTTTCTGAACAGTCTCAATAGAATTAAAAGCTATTAAAATTGTGAAACTCTGTGTGAATTATTACTAACTACGAAAGAAATCCGGACTCGGTGCAAAATTTATCAATGCATGCCGAGTTCTTGCGGACGTGTACTGGATTTATTTCGTGTTCCCCTTGCTAACTTGCATTGGATATCGTAAAATATAAACCTGCAACGTAGTAAATACACGTACATTTATATGAGGTTCCATTGCCCGAAAACTTAAGGAAAAGAAACATCAAAACCGACATGTACCTAGTCATTGTCCTTTTTAAATGAGGAGGTTTTGACTTTTGGTTAAACCAGAAGGACGGACATACGAGTATATTACTTAAATACTGATGAGTTTCGGCCGGACTCTACAGAGACAAGTTTATAAAATCTGTTTGCATTTCAGTTGCTCTTATCATATTTAAACTTTACTCACACATGAAACATTATTTCTGTAACATAGATATATAACCGTGTCTTGCTTTTGTACATTGACTGTACCAATTAGTCTAGGCAAATAATCTAACCAAAAGTTTTTACCGCGGCTAACGAGAAAACAGTGATTCCGCAATTTCTGTTTATATAAACAAAATCCAAAGCATCTAGTCTAGTGGCTATCTAGTGTTGTATTAGGACAAAATAATGACCAAGAAATACCTACATAAAAAAATATTGCATTTCTAATTTTGTCCTTTTTTATTATTACATTAAATTTGTAGTTATAGCAAAATTTTTACTGTTATATCTAACCGCTATGTGTCGCTGAGAAAAATTCGAAAAATATTGCAGGAAATATAAATGTTTAAGTAATGCAGTAAATTAAACCCCTGCTCGATTTAAGCCTCACTGTCGGCTTAATTGTATCGTCATTTCGAATGTTTTCGTTCCTGTGACTTCAGTTTTAAATATTCAATGTGTTTCAGTGCTTTATCGATAATAATGCTGCCAATTGTGAAGCACGCTTATATTTGCGTTCATTCCGATTATCGGGATCGTCTGATTATATATATAACTTTATGTTATGCGTTTTAATTTTTATTACTAGCTATTATTTTATCATTAGATTATTTATTTTTACTGCTACGATTTTACGTTTTGGTATTTGATTTTTTTGGTATTGCTTAACTTTGAAGATCCCTAACGAACAAGTTACAAGCTCTCTATTATTATCATGTTCACATAACACGTTGATAATTAAAATACATATAAATTACCTTTACCCTTTTTCAAAATCCACCGGGGTGCATTTTCCTGGTATCGGCAGAAGCTCATGAATACGCACATGCAACAGTTCCGAAACCATCCGGGTATCCAAAAAAACATACGTGAGGTAAGCCGGCGTATAATTATTAATCAGTTTTTCCTCAATTCTAATTTACTACGTAGGTGTAGGTATGTAGTAAAATTTTTAAGTTCTCATATACATATGAATGCATGTAAATTAACGTCCGCCATCAAATACAATGCCGCTAATGCCTCATTGTTAACCATATCAGAACGAAAATAAACAGGTTATAGCTTCCCACGACGATTAGTAACGAATTGAAATAATATGCCATTAGTTGCTGTTCATATGCATTGTCTTAAATGTAATGCGTATTTAGTTTCGTAACCAGGAAAATAGGTATTTATATGAAGAAACACCTTATAATAATTAAACATGCGACTATTCGAGTTGTGATTTTAGTGGATTATCAGTTTGTTTTTATCTGTAATGAGGCTGGTTTTCTATTGTAGTTTAGAGAGATCGATCTAGTTATGACCCGCTTAGGTAGGGTAGCTTTCCGAGAAAGTCTTCAGGTAGAAGCTGGGCTGCAAGTCGAGGATAGGGCGCGATGTCGCCTCGTAGGGGAAGTCTATGCCCAACAGTACACTGAGGCCGACCGATGTTGATGATGATAAAAGTACTCATGCCGCAGATTGGTTTACACATACTTGAACCCAATATTTCGAAGCGAAGTAGTATTTTATAATTATTCTTTAAGAAGGTAAATATAATTAGGTCAATTGTTACATTGTTTCGCTAACTTAAATACAGATCAACATGAATTCGGTTTTTAGAGACAATTTGTAACCCTTTATATCAAAATTTATTCAGTTATAGGTACTAAATAGTATTCGAAGCAATATCTGATATACAGTTGTGTTCATATTGGCTAACTAAACTTGGTTTTACTCCAAAATACCATTAAAATTGAAGAAACGTTTTCACACGCTATGTTTAACATATAAAATATTAATATGTATAATGTTTTACATACGTACATGTTTTCACACCAGGAACGTTATTAGCTAGGCAGAGAGCACTGAGAGCCAAATATCTCTCCATCTTTGCAGACCTGATGTGCGTCTTCCACATACATCTCTCTTTTCATATATGCAGGATGGTTTCAAAGAATTCTTACGCCTCCATGGATTAGAACTAGATACGTTATACTCTCACATTTTTTAAATTAGTACACGTGAAATAAGAAACTTACTTCACTTCACTTCAAACATAGTTTGTCTTTGACATTAGTCTTACTCGAATGTAAAGCTTTAAGTCTAACTGCATTTTAGCATCTCAATTCCCCAGGAACGGGTGGAGCTATAGATAATAAATGGGCATTTCCTTCGAAACCCACGTCGTAATTAATCAGCCAGACACTTTTCCCAACTAGGATCATAGTAAATGGCTCGGATTAGACACGAACAAGTTCTTTCGTCCTTCCTTAGATTTTAACACGCAATTTATCGCGGCCATTTCGCTTTCCTTTTAATTTTTTTTTCCAATCTCTTTGGTATCAGAAGTGCCTTGCGATCGACATTTTACAAATTAACGCTTTTAACTTGGAAACTTGACTCGATATAGAACGGCTTTTATTATTTTCATTGTAAAGCAAAACAAGTTGTGGTGGGAATTTAATAGAGAAAGGAAAAAGTTATATGTCAATCGCATTGGTTAGAAATTTATTTATTATTAAAATTAATTTATTATTAAATTAATTTATTATTAAATTATAAAATTGCAGTGTAGCGAATTTTTAGCAATTCCTTCTTCTCTCAATTTCTCTTCTTTTAATTCTTCTCAAAAAACTATTATATGGTAGTAGAGGTTGCGTACATTGTTATGATAAATGTGGTATGGCTGTGTGTTTGTTTTTCAACTGGGAAACATGTCGATTATTACGGCTATGGGAACACAGAGTAGATAACAATTGGTTAGAGATTATAATGAAAAGTCAATGGTAAAAGTAGCCAATAAATTATAATACATTATAAAGCCTGCTTTATAATATAATTTACTGGCGTTTCTGAGATTAGTATGGACAAACGTACATTACAGATAAACATTCTAAAAACCATTGTTTTTGAGTATATTGCTTTAAAAAAAACTCGAATAGTAGTTTTTCAACAACACGTCTTATGTAGAGACACCGAATAGATAATAATTGATAGGCATCTGATACTTATCTTGTCGGATTTTTCAGATAAAAGTAAATTTATTCACAAGTCCGTGTCGTTTGTGTACCTCATAAAGTACATTTGAACTAAATATTTAACTGTTTCACAGGAAGATAGGTCTTCTTGCCCATAAAAATACTTATATAACTGAATGGCACTTTATGAACTTTCGCCTTACAGACCTACTACTTTATAATTTTTACTCGCTTAACTTAAATGTCTAATCGGATAAAGAAATAATATAAGTTAATGAAATATTACATTAAAGTTGCATTGCTTTATAACACATTTTCAATTTCTATTGCAATTTTTTCGCAATAGAAAAATGATGTAACACGAACATAATTATGTATATCTTGCTATATACATATAATTAAATATTTTTAATGCAATACAATGCATACGAGATAGTCTATGTTACGTTATATCAATATGAAAGCAACAGTCGTAATCTAAATCCACGGGATTAACCAAAATATGTGTGCGCGCGGTAGTCCACTAATACGAAACTTTAGTACGTGATAACTGCCATATCTGTATTTATATTCCGAGAAACTCGTTCTCCCGCCTGTAGACGCATCAATATTTTCGTTAGACTGCACTGAGACGCCGCGTCCGCGATACGTTCTCTCGTGAGAATCATTACAGCGATTTGACTTTTTGTGCATGTGCAAATAACAATGGTAAAATTCTAACAGTCACGTCCGTTGAGGTTTTTGACCTCGCGAGGTTAATTTTGTGTGATATTTTGTGTTAATTGGAGTTACTTTTATAGAGAGTATTAATTAGTGATTAAAATGACGATAACGAACTATGAACTAGGAGGCGCCGTCATAGACAACATTGTCGTTAAGAAAAATGGAGTCGGAACATGGTGCGCGCAAAATTGGAAACCGATACTGGCTGAATTTGTGTCCACCACGCTATTGCTGCTTCTAGGTTGTATGTCATGTATACCCATAGATGGATTTACTCAGCAGCCACCCCTTTACTCACCATTTGGGTTCGGTTTGATTGTCTTGTTCAATATTCAATCATTTGGACATATTTCTGGAGCGCATATGAATCCATCGGTGACCTTCACCGCCGTCATATGGGGTAAAATGTCAATAGCCCTCGGAATAGCGTACGTTATTGCTCAATGTCTCGGTGCTGTTACGGGATACGGAATTTTGCTCGGGGTTACTCCGATCCCGATGCTGGCAGACAGCGTGTGCACAACTCTGCCTCACCCGAACCATTATTATTATCAGGCGCTTCTTATCGAAATATTCTTGTCCGCTGCACTAGGTTTCATCAACTGTGCGGTATGGGATCCCGTTAACCAAGACAAACAAGATTCAAATCCCATAAAGTTTGGTTTAACCATCGCCGGGCTTTCCATTGTAGGAGGTCCACTCACTGGTGCTAGCATGAACCCGGCGAGATCATTCGCACCCGCGTTGTGGACCAGCACGTGGCAAGGACATTGGATATACTGGGTTGGACCAATGGTCGGCGGTGGCTTGGCGGGCGTACTCTACAAATATATTTGGCTCGGTAAAGTAGAAGAACAAAAAGATCGTTAAATTCGTAGCAACGACACACTACGACAGGCGTAAAAAGTCGTTTATCAGTCGTAGCTTCGCGCGCCTTATCGAGTTTTTTTAATGCATAATCCACTAACATTAATCCCACAAAATTAATACGCTCTAATTATGCAAGGTTACATTAGCGAATTGGAAAAAAAGAACATTGTTTTTAAACGAGATAAGGTTAGTGAAATTCCATAAAATGACAAAGGTTTTGTGTTAATTGTAAATAAATGAAAAATGGGAAAATTTGTAAAATAACAAAATATCCAGTTACTATTAGTATGAGATGTACCTACTATAGATTAGTATAGACTTAATAGTGAAAGATAAATGTTTTTATGTTACGCAATGTGTTATACAATGTATGTGTGCAAATAAAAACAAATCTCGTGCAAACTAGCAGATAAAAGCCAGGCTTTGATAACGTTTTCAGGATGTCTAATATCCTGCAATGGTGTTTATTATAAAGCCTTTTGTTTATATTGAATTTTAACAATATCAATGTAGTGTTTTCATTTCTTTGTTGGTATATTTTTACTTCCTTATTTTTAAAAGCTCAACAGCACCGCTTCGAGCTGTAGTATTGTGTTGTCGTATTCTCTCCTATACATATGATATTTTTCAAATTGTGATAGACAGGAATCAAATATTTCAGAAGCTAAATACTATGACACTTTTGAAAATTTATAAAAGTTTTAGTTTTTAAATTTATTTTTAGTTTTTAAATTTTACAGTGGGTAAGTTTTATAATGGTATGCAAGCGAAATAAATACGCATAAAAGTAACATGTAACATTATGGATATTATATCTATACAACTTGTATAGTTTACGGCGAAATAAAATGTTTGATATTATATTCTCAAAAAGAGAAGTTATCAGCTTATCATTTCCTGACGTGTTTACTACGGGGACGAATTACTTACATATCTTTTTATCACTTGAATATTATCATATAGCGTATTTTTATGATACTCATATCCTATACATGAACCGTACGTTTGGTTTGAGTTACAATATATGCGACATTTTTCCTTGTGTTCTTAGCGATCGGCTTATGCCTTCTATTGTTTCTTCTTCGCCCAATAACTTTTTATAAATAGTTTGTTGAATGTTTTGTCATGGAATAATGAAACAGTAATTCAATTTGTATGTATTGAGCGCAGTAAATTCGAAACTGTATAGGTAATAAATACATTTTCAAACGTACGTGGCAATTACGATTTGTTGTACGCAAATCGATAATTTGCAATTGAAAATTTGCACAAAACATTGTTATAACATTGAAAACATTTATTTCTCAAATGTCAGATATTATTTTTATTTAATTCAATAGTTATGTTTTGTATAAAACGATGTATAGAAATAAACAAATATTAGGTATCGATAGACGAATTTTTATTTTTACACCACTTTTAGACAATAAATATTAATAGATAGTTTATAATTAAAAGTATTTTTCATTCACTTACCCTTCCAAATTATAATAGCAGACTATTAGATAATATTAAGAAATATAATAATTTTATAATTATGTTGACGTAATTAAAAAGTTGCTTGTATTTTTAATCAGCTAACTTCTTTTCGCAACTTTGTGCCTACTTACAAGTTGACTTTATTTATGGACAACTGCAAAGCGCGCTCTTTGATGAACTTCAGCGTGGCACTGTGAGAAACATGAAAAGGTTGTTAACTAAACTATCTGAATGAGTGAATGTTAAAAGTAAAAGCAATTCCTTCTTCAATTTTCTACAGCACATACTCATACACACCAATTCATTTGCATAGCCACGGAATTGCTTATAAGGCGCGGGGTTTATATTATTTATTCTTATAGTATACAAAATAGTGGTGATATCAGCTATTTTGTCGTTACACGGTTGGATGTGAGTCTCCTCTCAGAATGGAAAGGGTTAAATACCACAGTGTGCACGCTGATCAACTACATCAACATATGTATATACATACATATTGGCAGTTCCATTCTATTCGTATTCATAATCATAATCAAGTTTTCTAGTATTTTTTTCTATCGTAGCGCTAGCAATTCTGAATCTTGTATTATATAAATACCTAGTGGACGATATCTGTTGAATATTCACAGTTATTAGTATTTTTATTCATTCTCGACTATTTTATATGTGTAAATCTTTTCTAGGAACCACACTGCGTTGCGCCAAATTACTGCGAAATCCGTATGATTATTTTTATACGAATATTAGTGTAGGTAGAAAAATGACCAAGTAGGATATGTTTGTAATATATATGGATATATAAACGATAGAGGTGCATTCACCTCATGTCCGTAAACTCGTAATTAGCAAAAATATTTTTTAAAAGAACAAAAAAGTGCTAATTATTAGATATACAATTTTGATTAGATATCACGTTTATTGACTGTCTCGTCTTTGTTTATAGTCTAATGGAGTATTTTGCCGTGAATTAAAAAGCCAGTGAATTTTTAGAAAAAAAAAACAATTAGTAATTAAAAATTCAACTTTTAAATTTCGAACGAAAACCATTCAAAATTCAAATTGTCGTTCATTTTGCACCTTTTTATTTATGCACTCCCAATAACAGGTGCAAAGGAAAAATGTTAACGTCCTCTTAACAACCTCGTAATCGTACATGATATGTGAGTAATACACTGTGACCTCCTTTAATTACCCGTACTTAATATCAATGTTGCTATAATTTACTACGTATTATTGACAGGACATGTTTTTTCAGTAATATTTGGTTAATTAGTTTAAAAATTTACACAAACCGATAACTGCACTATTTCTTTATTTATCACAATTTATTAATATTTGGTGACATAACATCACACCTTTATTTACTCGAAGGTGTAGGTAGAAGAGAATAATAAACTCCCGCCATTTACCAATCAAGTTATAACACGTTTCATCATGGAATAGGCTCACCAGCTAGCCTACTAACTTATTGATATTTAGTAATTTTTAATATTGGATCAGTTAATAAAAATAATATGCAGCGCGCACGTAATTAGTCATGAACAAAGACAGACACAATGCAAGGATTAAAAAAAATACATTTTAAAAAATTCTATCCACTTTTATATTGTGTTGTTATTCATATGTCGTCGCTACTGTGCACATCGATATGTGAATGGGCAAATTTCTTGTATGGAGTTCTTTAACGTTAGTTTGAGCGGAGTTAGTGCTGCTACTTTAGAAAGTATCGAGCTGTGTTGACGTCGTTGACCCGCGCCACGTCTGAGTTTTAATGAAGTACGTTGTTTGGAGTTCCCGTGCGAAACTTATTTAGTTATTCTTCATGTTATTTAGTTATTCGTCATGTTATTTAGTTGTTCTTCAATTTATTTAGTTATTCTTTGTTAAGTTACTTAGTTATTCGTCATGCAGATTCATATTTATTAAAAGTGTGACGTTTTATTTTAAATATAGTTTGCTTTTAATTTGCTTTATATTTCGCTTTTAAGTTCGTTCCTGTATAAATAAAGCTGGACTTTAAATATTTTTTTTTAAATTATTCATATATTGTTTCGTTACTTTTCATTTACTGTGATATCGATCAGTGGAAACTGTTTTAATTTATTTATACTCAATGTAAGTTATATAACTACTTTACAATGATTGTTTCCCAACCCAAAATAAAATAAAAATACCAGTTCCATTATGACAAAAATGTACGGATATAATTCAATATTTTATATGTTTTAATGAGAATAATTTTTTTTTAATGTTGTGCCAGTCGCATACAAATTTAAACACGAGGTAAATAAATCGCCAGCGCTGAGTCAGTGCCGTTTCCCATTAAGGTGCCGATATCGGGACGTTGAGTCAACTCGGTACATAGCAGATGAATCTGAGTGCTTCGGAGTTAATAGGACGGCGTCTGTTAGCTTTTTATTTCTCCCGTAATTGGATCCTGTGTCACTCGCCTTAACTGAGAATAAGCACCTACAGGGACCTACAATGTTTACCGTGAAAATTAATAACACTCTGATTATATTTATACTTTTAAAACAGTGTGTTATAAATGAGACAGATTTTTGTCGGTGTTTTTAAGTTGATAGTCGAATGAGCTAATTAAAAAAATGTCTTTCAGCCAGTTTAAAATATTTGTTACATTTTTTAGCGATTATTAATACAATATGAAAGTATCACAGATTAAACTAATTCAATGACTAATATAAATGTTGCAAAAATATCAAATATTCGGAATAAGTTCCTAATCGCCCGTTTGGTTGTTACTGGTTAAAGGCGTTAAGCCTTAAATAAATCATTACCCAGCGCTGAGGTTCAGGTGAGTTGGGTGATATATTTGACAGATGGGTTCTAGGTGCTTCTGCCAGATTTTGATTTATTCAATGTAAACTAGTTATTTACTACTCTTTCTAATGGATAAGGATACTAGTCTAACTTGCAAATCCATATCCATAGTTTTAACCCTTACTTTACTATTTGAGAGGTTCTTTTGAAAAGTATATTAGATAACTTGTGTATTTCCTCAGGATTTAGGTTATTCCTGAGTATACAATATAGTTAAGTGAAGGTTCATAAATCTGAGTTATTTAGGTTTTATGATATTAATATATATTTTGAAAATCAATCATTTTAAAAGACCGTTAAAACGAATATCGTACATCCGCTCGTATAGAGGAAAAGTGTGCAAGGAATTCGATTGTTAGAAAAACAAAGAGACCTCGCCCCAGCCATCTATTTTCCTCAACTTCAATGTGGTAATCAAAGCGTACAATCAATAAGGGCCTTGATGAAAGATTTTTGAACATCTTGTTTCTAACACATTTTTATATCTAATGTACTCCATATATATATTTGACACGATAAGAGCTTCAACGTTATCATTTAAATTGTTCAGATTAAGAAATTTAAATTAAGGTCTAGAGATTAAGATATAGTCGCTACAAAATATTGTAAGAGTTGGTTTTAGAGATTTTACCGTACCTATTGTTTTGAATCGGCAGTGAGAGACTATAGAGTATAATAAAAACCTACCTGTTGTGTTATTAAAAAAAATAATATGTTAGAGATATTATAGTATTATGGTCTTTAAAGTTAATCTAAAATTATTAAGTGAATTTCGAACGACTCAACCGATATCAAAAAAAATAACCATGGAATTTTTAAAATTCGAATTTCAACTCTAAGAACCGAGATAGAATTTTTTTTAAGCTATTTTAATTAAGATTTTTTTTCTGGAGAATAATTCACAGCAGCAAGGAGTATTTAAATAAAACTTTACATGTCCGGGTTTGATATTGTTTTGAAATTAACTAACTTTATATTTCAAACAACTTAACGACTTTGTTTTCTTTACAACTGCGAACCACTAACTGCCAGTTCGTCTCCTAAAACGACAGTTATTGCAGTCGGGCGACCAGTGAGTCCAATCCTGAAAACAGATGAACCAAATCCATTTGGAAACAGAATCAGTAATATAGCCGTAACTGTGCTAACATGCACACTGACATCCAATTTACAATTCACTTCAATTCA
>DWEC01000856.1:0-15023 GCA_018245735.1 Microceris miodesmiata
GTTTTGAATCCGTGGCATCTTAACGTAACTTACATAAGATGAATTCCCATGAAGGCCCATATAACGTTTCATATACATTGTTTTTAATGCAGAAATAGGCTCGTGTTTGGCTGAAATCTCATCTGATGGAAAGCGAGATGTAGCCTAGGATGTAACAGGCTCGCTTAGAAAGTGTCTATTCACTCTCGTGTTGAATAATTCCAGATTATATGATTCAGGAAAGATGGACGCCAGCAGAGAGTTCCACTCTTTGGCAGTTTGAAGTAGAAACAACTTAGCGAATCGCTTTGTTCTGCTCACATGAGCGTCCACGACATGCGGGTGGGTAGCCCGCGGTATATTTACTACTATCTTACGAAACTTTTTTTGTGGGCAAATATAATATAACATAACATAACATTTAAAACGTAACTTCCTGCCTGTAATCCCCGAAGAGGTAGGCAGAGGAATGCAGAACACTCCCACGTTTCACCAGTCACGTTTACGTCCCACTATGGAATAGGTGGTGAGCCTATTGACATGCATCGGGCACATATCCGGACTCAGAACCACTACTAGAAAATGTAAAATAGAAATTTTTCTAGTGTTCGCCCCGGGAACCGATCCCGGGACCTCTCGATCGGCTGTCGCACTTGCAACCAACACGACCGACGAGGCAGGCACATTTACAGGTGTGATATTATGTTATGTTATATTTGCCGTCTGGAGGGGTAGGCAGAGGAGCGTAGCAGTGACTACCATTTTTTACCACTGACATTATACGTCCCATTTAATATTGGGTGAGCTGTTCAATATACACCGGGCATCAATATGTACTGCTACTGTAATAATAAAACATAATAACGTATAAATATTTTGAAAGAGTTTTCACACTGACCAATTCGTACTTGGCCCGCGTGCCAGACTATGGCCTCAACCAATTTATTATGGTAAAAGGATTATGTCTAACGGAGAAAAACAAAAGAATTGATGATCGTACCAGTAATATCTTCCTCTGGCCTGCAAAGATGTTAAAACTGTATCGAAAACGTTCGTAATTCTTATAAATCTACGTTTAAATGTTAAGAGTCGTAATCCTAGACAGTATTAGACCTAATAAGAGGCAGATGGTTGTAAATTAATAAAACGAAATAAAAATATAACATATTCTATTAATATTATTTCAAGCAAGCTGATTTTTTTACATCGAATAATTTTAATACTATCATGTTGCTAAAAAGAAAATCACGTGATATTAACTAAAATTTTATAGTAAAATATATTATGTTTTCGTATGTAATCGTAATGTACGTATTACTCTCATCCCAATACGTTACTTCCCCACATCAGTCAGGACTGCCAAACTAACGGGCCCCCTGTAGCATAGGAGTTATAAAATTTTAATACCATCGACATTCAAGCCGTTCCAAGAGTTAAACACGCGTTCTATAGCTCATCTTACGGTATTCATTTTAAACTATAAGCACGTCACGGATACTGGCACCTAATTTTTGTCAAGTATGCTGTATATTATATTTTATGTGTATTATTTTACATGAATTGAGGTAAACCGGGAATAGTATGCTTGGCTTCTATACTTTCATATTAATGTTATAAATAAGATGTCAACTATCTGTTCGGTTGTCTGTTTTTTTTTCAAGACCCCTGAATCAATTTTGTTAAAATTCAGCATGGAACTAGCTTGACCACAGGAAAAATACGTAAGATAAAAGAAAAAAAATTTAAATTATTTCCTAAAAATTATAGTCAAACCATATAGGTTTTCACTTGAATGGAGTCGAGAGCAATGTCTAGCGTATGGACGTGTATTAAAATGTAAGCTCTAAGCGCTTTTGAAGGTAGTCAAACATAATAAAGTTCGAAATTCAAAATGTGACAGAATAATCTGCCGTAGAATGTTTTCTATCGTATTATGCAAAATGCTCGAAAAGTTTTAATATTCAATGAAATTCATTTTATCTGTTGAGAGAAGCAAACTTTCTTAATATTGTGCCGGAAGTGACGTCACACACTGCCTGTCGTTTCAATAAAAACTTCGCGCTGACCGAGCACCTAGACGAACAAAACTTTGTTTAAATCTATGTGATTTTTTAAATTGTATACTTACTGTATATTTTAATCTTACATTTTTATTTTATTACTTACTAATACGTAATAAATTAGTTCATGTTTTGCCAGTCTCCACGAGAAATTAGAAAGCAAGGTATAGTCTAGGATATAACGAACTTGTCTAGAAAATTCCTATTTACTCTTGTGTTAAACAATTTTTACTTATACGAATTATAGTATTTTTGACAGTCATTTGACTACCATTTAGATAAGACAAACCAATAGAAATTTCTAGTATTGGGGTTAGAGTCTGGGTCTGAGGCCGGTGTACGACAATGGGCTCGCCACTCACCACCACCATGGTACGACGAACACGTAAATGGTGAAATGTGGGAGTGTGCCATACTTCTCTGCCTTTCCCTTCGGTGATTACAGGTCATTAACCGCATTAATAAAGTTTAGTGGTAACGCTTTTGCAATTTGTAAAATACTTTTATGATATCGTTTAGCTTTGATCATGTTGAAAAGACCTTAGTACTATTTGAGCACACAACACCAAATACCTTAACAATTTTTTTCTATACTACGTATGAATAATATGATACAACAAGATTAATATTAGAAAAGGCGTAAATTAATACTGTTGTGTAAATAACTATCGTGTTGCGATAAATGCGTAGAGATTAATTTCCTTAAGGAGAAATCCCTCTAATTGCTATTGGGACAGGGGCCAGAGTTGCTTATCATGTGCGATTAATTTCGTGCACCAAATAGCTCGGACGCCCTATTGTTATTGACGCTATCGGTTTCTACACGGATAAGAATTTTCCTGGATAAGCTGCTCATAGACAAAAGCGTTCGATTTCCTTACTAAGTTACATAGAGAATAGATTCCATAGATATTGATAAATCTGTTCCATAGATAATAATGTTATAGTTCTTTCGAATAAGACGGCTGAAGTCTGAAACCAACCATGTTGTTCTATTGTGACGTGGCGGACATCTTACGCCTGTCCCTACAGCTTTTTTCTTCGCCGTTGTTACGAATGACTTGTTTTATAACGGATATACTAGTCCGCAAAACCAAAAGATCCGAGTTCCAGATACCGCTGACTTACTACTTCTATATATTTTAAATACTGCATATTTTATAGCTACTTATACTAGGCTCTAGAAGATAATAATCATTTAATTAAATTTATATTTGTAAAACGACTGAATATCATTTTAATAAAGTCATATTTTGTGAAATAATTTTTGCATAGTTTTACACATTTTCTCAAATCAGTTTCACAAAGAATTCTAAGATTACGACAATACAATTTTGACATTTTAAAATGTCCTATTGTAATATGATCACCTCAATATTTTGTACTGCTGTACGATATTATCCCTTTAACCGCAATTTCTATTGAAGTTTAAGTTATTACGACAAATTTATAAGCAAACGAACTTTAACACAACCTTTCCCTTTGTAATAAAGTATTGTTTTTTTTTAGGTGTAAAAAATGTACATGTACAGTCATTGGACTTAGAGTAGAGCATTATTAGGTGTATGTTATTCTTTCTACATACATATGTAAACGCTTTGGAAAGAACTTACTTTCTCTACCAAACGAGGAAACAACCACACGAGGGCACTTAAGGGTACAAAAGGGTAAGGGTAAAAGAGGAGTGAAATGCATAAATGTTATAATATACATCTGTTCTGCAGTGGAGACCGTGGCTCGGCAAACGTAGTGTAGGACGCCCTTCGCCCCGGTTGGATGACGATCTGCGAAAGGCTGCAGGTAGATGCTGGATGCGACAAGCCGAGGACGCGCGATGGCGCTTTTTGGGGGAGGCCTATGTCTAGCAGTTGACTGAGATAGGCTGATGTTGTTGTTGCCGTATCTGTATTGCAATAGTATCTTCTACAATTGTTTTTAGGCATATTTAGCTAACGGACAGTATCTTTGCTATGTAAAGTTAAAATAACAATAATTACGTCTGATGGCGCTGATACCATTGCCTGTAGATAAATACAATATTTAGTGTTTATAGAAGTCACCTCATATTACCGCATATATTCGCGTTAACCGCATTTATTCGCATTAACCGCATTTATTCGCATTAACCGCATAAGCCGAAAACTGGACTAATATGGAGGGTTCTAAGTTTAATACGCGTAACAGATATCCTTCCTATCGTTTAGACGGGTAATGAGAAACCTGGCGCCTATATACTCATCTTGTTCAGCTGTATGTCTTTGTCGTTGGGATAAAAATGACTCGGACGTGATGGGCGTGTTTAATATAAGATTACTGCTAACACGCGCTTTATGACTGGTGTTTTTAGACTACAACTTTCATATATAGAGATATATTTTCATGTGTCGCATCTTAAGTTATTAGCGCCAGTGTTAAAGTAACGCTATATTATGACTCATTACGATGCGGTCGTTCCTGGTTAATGCGGTTCAAACGACTTTTGTAAGATCTCTAAAGGAAAAGTGAAGTATTTATGATGGAGCTTGTCCTATTACCAATTGAACACTAAGTAACGATGTTATTAAAAACTTATATTTAATGACGTGATAAAACCATTTGCTACAGTAACCTTCGAGATTGGTCGCAGATGTTTTTGAGTGGCAGCAGGTATTTGTGCTTGCTGTCTACAATTTTGCTTCTCTTTTCATTTAAAAACCCTTATTAACTTTATTCCTGCATATTCATATTTCATCATCATTATCAGCCTATTTCCGTCCACTGCTGGACATAGGCCTCTCCGTAACGTAGCGTAGGACGCCTTCCGTCTATGTGGAGTGACGATATACGCAAAGTGGCTGGCACAGTTGGATCCGACGAGCTAAAGATCGAGCTCAATGGTGCGCTATTGGAAAAGCCTAGGTCCAGCAGCGGACCGATAAATGTCACAAAGTTCTATGATAGTTTATTTAAATGTTAACAAGTTTCAAACATTTATTTGAACTACTATGATTATTTTTGAACCCTATTGAAGATTCGAAACCAAAACCCAGCGGAGAAGCAGATTATGATTATTGAATTAATTATGGATATCCCAATCAACCATTTTAATTTCAATTTTCGAAATGAACAAGTTATATCCAAATACCTAAAGCAATTTATTAATAGGGTTTTTAATCCTATTAGTCAATTTCATTGCTCGTTTCATATTGGATTTTCTGCTCTTGGTTCTTTGTTTGTTTGTGTTCCGAACACACTCGTACCTACTTTCTAATTAATTAAGGCTTTCCAATTAGACGTTAGTTAGTGGTATGTGTAATGAACGACAATGTTTCTAACAAATTGGTAGCTTCTACATGACGAGAACATGTTTCATATTGTGTATGTGAGAACATGTTTTGTGTGTGTTTCAATCCATTTTTGTTGTGAGATAAATAATCTTAAAACAGTTTTGTTTCGGTATTTGGGGCGTGGTGCCTGTTCACGTGTCTATATTGAGTGTCTATTTCAGTACTCAGCAGTATGAATAGAGAGAAGAGAGAGAGAGTACAATACTTAGTAGTAATCAGCGTACTGTTTCGAATAGAATAGACACCAAGAAACGTGAATTAGAGTAATAGTCCTATTCTTGAAGTCATGTTATCAATTTATTATAGTTAATGTTCAGAACAAAAACTGACCCTAGAATAATATTAGATGACACTATCAATCCTTTTCCTTGTGACCCTGTTTGAGGTAAACCGCCGATGACTTTGTTGGTAATTGCGAACGCTGCTCGATAAACTCTTCATCAAAGAAATATGGTCAATGGAAATTCAAGCAAGTACTAGGTGTCAGGTAGATTAAGAAATTACCTGCGACATCTCTGTTGGATCGCTATGTTTTAAGTATATTTCTAAAATAAAGTGACTGGTGGCGTGGTTACATTGACACCCAGTAGTTATTTTACGAATTTGGGTATCTGAAGATTTGCCTTCCAAGGATACAGGTTCCGATCAACAATCGCTGGTTATCAATACTAGACCTACTGAGACCTAGACTGTGTATTTAACATAATTTCAATGACTTATTATGATTTAAATTTCCCTATATGCGCATTCTTTAAGAAGTAAGTAACTTTACGGCTGTAATCCCCAAGGAGGTAGGCAGAGGAATGCAGAACACTCCCACCTTTCACCGGTTACGTTAACGTCCCACTATGAATAGGTGATAAGCCTATTGCCATGCATCGGGCACATATCCAGACTCCGAAAATTTGTAGTGTTCGACCCGGGAATCGAACCCGGGACCTCCCGATCGGCAGACGCATTTGCAACCAACACGACCAACGAGGCAAAAGTTCTTTAAGAAGTATGTAGATAAATATCACTAATTATAATGTCCAACAAATAATCTGCGCTTATATATATATCAGTATAGTTTGCTTGCTAATTGAAACAAGTCTTATAAAATCTTCAACAAACCTGCAACAGCCAACTTTTCATTACCCGGAAACTCCTCCAACTAATGACTGTTCGTTCTCCCGATAGTGTTTTAATTGAGAGCTCGTTCGACCATCTCGGAGCTGCTGCATCACATGCTCACTAAAGAATGAACGAACGAAGTTGTTTGCTTTGTTAACTAGCATTTTTAAGTTTGCCTACTGACACTACTTGGTAACTAACTTGGTAACTCCGAGATTGATTTTGCTTTGGGTGTTTGATTTTTACACAGTAGTCTATATATTCCATTACAGTAATTAAACTAGTATTATAGAATATATATTTATAATATTTTATTATAATACTTGAACGTAATTTTACGCGTGTGTACCTATGTGACTGATCTGCTCACATGCTTCAATAAAAAACGTAAACAATTCGAACAATCATATTTTATGTTTAAAACACATTTTTATAAGGTTTTAGTATTGCAAATTTCCCAATAGCAGTATGGAGTCTAGCTTAATGCCGGAGTATGGCAATAGGTTATGAATACATGAGGTACATGTTCCATGGTATAAATAACATAGATGGTGAAACATGGGTGTAGTACCCTCCTCTGCTGACCACTTCAGGGAAATACAAGAAAAATGTTATGTTTTAGTAACCATATAATATTAGCCAGAATCCGTATTGTTTGTTTTTTGAATAAACCAAAAAGAAGCAAACCCATTGCAAAAGGATCTAATATTTCCCGTACAATAAAATACTTAGATAGCTATGTAACGTCCCATTTATTTTGCCCAACGACATAAATAGCATACGAATGGGTAGCGATAAGGTCCGTACGTTTGAAGTGTCTAGTTGAATAAATATTTACCAGAGTAGGTACATGTAAAGTACAGGATAATAAAGGGGTAGGCAGAAGAGTGTAGTATGCTCAGTTTTGACCATGTTATACATCCTATGCAACAGGGGGTATGACATACTCGTATATGCGAATTTGTATTTTATTGCAACTTTTAGTACGTTCCAGTTCTGGACTCGAGTGTATCCCGCTACTGTGGAACAGCAGGAGCATATCCTACTTCGTTTCTTCAATGCGGGTCTCCAATAAATATTGTTTATTTTATTTTATCATATTTTATTACGTACATATCTACCTACCGCAGCTAGCATTTTCACGCACAGATTGTAGTGGTTAGTTCGTTTTTCCAATTTTGAGTGAATATTATACAATTTATGGAAATACAACTAATTCGTTCGTATAAAAAAAATTCTAGATTTTATAGTATTAGATTTTACTAGATTTTATAGATTCTTATATTATTATTGCTTTTAAGATTGTCACATCAGGACGCTTATGTCATTACTCAGATATGGGATATTCTAACCTGGAGCCTCAGTTCTGCACTTTATGTTAAAATTACTACGATTATTAAATATTTTTCATTAATAAATGCGCTCTAAAGTTTTATATCTTTTAGAATTTTCTCTTGTTATATTTTGAGAAGAAATGTCATAGTTCCAGCCGACCCACTTCGTTTCATGACATGGTATCAGCTGTCGAACACTAAGGTCGGGAGTACTTGGAACTTAATCTATATAATTGGCCTCCATCTTGTCTTCACAGTCCTATTCAAGTAAAATTATTCCACCGCTTGTTCAGTTGTTCAAGTGTTCTTGCATATCAAAATTGCATTGCCGTAAATCATACATAACTGTTAGAACGTATATTGCCGTAAGATCGTACATTGCCGTAAGATCGTACATTGTCGTAAGATCCTATATTGCCGTAAAATCGTACATTGCCGTAACATCGTACTCGTACATTGCGGTAACATCGTACAGCCGTAAGATCATACAATTCCGTGTATGATCTTACGGCATACGGTATATTGTCGTAAGCCGTTGCGTATTACGGTATCGTACGGTATTTTGTTTGTATAGTAATGGTTGGATAGCTTTAGATGGATATGAGTTGAGATTTTGTGTTGGCAAGCATATTCAGGACGTAAAAAAATTAAATGCAAATATAATTAATATTGTAAAGACTGCATGGATACATTAATTTTCTTGACAATTATTTTGTTTAAATTATTATGGCTCGTTGCTCCACAGACAATTTCCGGCACCCGCCCCATCCACAGAGCCTCTGACAGCTGCGGTTAGTGTTTATTTCACATGACGAATGTTTTTGACGCCCCTGATATATGTGTACTGCGGTCTCTTCTCGTATGACACATTATTTGTTATCGATGAAACGGTCGGTTGGAGCCTGTAAAGGAAATTAATGTTTATTTTAACAATTGGTGTGATAATTTATTTCAGATAATGTGATCATAGCGATCTGGTGTTAAAACTGTAGGATTTAAAAAGAGATGCTTAGATGGTTTGGGCATATAGAAAAAATGATTAATAGTACAAAAACGAAAGGGATTTAAATAGTCAAGGTGTGTGGTAGAGTTGGAATAGGCAGACTGCTTAGAACAGGACTTGTAATGTTATTTATAAAGTGATACTTACGTTACATCAGGCCTGTAATCCTCGAAGGGGTAGGCAGAGAAGTTTAATACACTGTTTAATACACAGTTAGGTTTACGTCCCATGGAATAGGTGGTGAGCCTATTGTCATACACCGGGCACAATTCCAGACTCCGAGTCAGTACCAGAAATTCTAAATTAGATAAATCGAATAATGCCTGACTCGGGATTTGAACCCAGGACACAATAAAATAATACTTATTTATTAAGATAATATGAACATACTGATTTATTCTCTTAATGTTATGTCAAAACATGTTTGACTTTGTACGTTCGTATTTCATATACCGATCTAAACTAAATAGAATTTCCGGCAACTTTAACCGCATTCGTTGCCAAAACCTTGGGACGTTCAGATGCAGGAAATTTAAAGAACCCGCTCATTGTATAGATGGTAGACGAGATAAATGTTACGGATGCTGTCCTGCTTCGCGAAAAGCAAATTGAATTCTTCGTGGAAACTTATTGCTATTTGCTTCTGCAGTTCCAGGAATATGCCAGCGCTATAAATCCGGATGAAACTCCCAATCTTGTTGGGTTTTAGCTTTATATGTAAAAATGACTTCAGTGAGAATTTACCCGTGTAACCTTAAAATGGGGAAAACAGAGCTTTTCTTCGTAGCTGGCAACACACTGGTGTTTCCGGTGTTGCAAATATAATATTCTTTAGCCATGGTGACTACTCACAATCATGTGGCCCGTCTGCTTAATTGTCAAGCGAAACACTCGTATAAAAAACGAAGGTAAATAATAGTTAGTAGTTACAACTCTATGAAAGTAAGGTTTTTATCTTGAGTACCTATTATAAAAAGCGTTTACAGGAGATATGCCGTCGTAGGTTGCAATATAGGTGTAAAATCAAGCAACCTTAGACACTATCATTTCTTAAATGAGTGTCCTATTGTAGAATAGGCTCCGAGTAGAACTAAAATAGGTGTAAGTAAAATCGGTGGCATTGCTCAATTGTAAGGTCAAATAGATATTTTTCTGTAGGACTCAGACCGATAAGAAAGATGAATACTAGGTATGTTTTTTATATTTTCTTTACGCGTGATACCTAAGGTTAAGAATTTTTGTGTCCCTCGCGAGTAGATTTTACGACCCTTTCTTGATTTTTTCATTTTATCAACAAAAGTTCTACGTTTAACGTTCTACGTTTATTGTATATACAATATCTCGCTTTGTCAGTATTTTTTAAATTCTGGATGTAAAACTATCTAAAAAAGTATTGATATATTTTTTTTTGTATCCCTTCAAGCCAGCTCTGTTACGGGAAAGTCAGAAAGCACCAAGTGCTCAAATCTATGTAGATATTGGATTTCAAATAGTTTAGAACAATTGTTTAACATATAAAACAGATTCACTTATAATATCTTTGGATTTCTTATACCTACCACTTGTTCTTAATTTCCAGTTATTGTTAAATTTTATAATAAAAAATCTGAGCCTAATTAATGCTTAGTAAATTATTCAAATAGTTTTAACGAAGCAAGTTTTAAGTAAATTATGAATATTTATTACCAAATCTAATAAATATTTAATATTCATTTCTAATAAATATTTAGGTAATATTGGACTTAGGAATTTGTGAGTTACCAAAAGTAATATAAATGTAGTATTAGTGAAAGTGCCGTAAAGTTTGTTAGTAAGTACAGATTGGCATCGTAAAGCAAAGTCGATGTGGGAGTCGCCGCTAATCACAGCTCAATCGATAAAATGACTTGCTTCACTAATAACTAGTAACTCATGTATAGGGCTGTACCGTTTATCGGTGATTTACGGTAATTTTTTTAACGATACTATATTTGTTTATTAAGCTAACAACAAGAGTAATATTATGAGTTTGATATAATTATTAATCAAATTATTTATTTCCAATAATTTACTATGGCATCCCGCCGTGTACGTGTTTAATTTATAAAGTAAAATAAATATTTTATATTTTTACTCCAAGCAGATGTTAAAACAGAAAGTTTTATTAGTGTTGTAATATTCATCTAAATTTTAAATGACATATAATTTGTTACATTAATGGATAAAAAAATAATAGCCTAGATGAATATTGAGTTTTTATTTCTTTTAGCTTTAATATCAACAAACACTGCGGTATTCATTTTAAATTATAGTATAAAGAACTTGGGTCGCCCTCTATACCAGCACTTGTCTTCAAAGGCTGATGGACGGATATAAGTATAAGGGCACTAAGGAAGGTAATGAATATTTCTACTTTATTCCTCTTTAATCGATATACAGTCATGATAAGATTTGTGGGATTTCTCCACTGTGGTTATAAAGTTATGAGGATAAGCTTACAGTATTATCTTCCTAACTCTTTTATAATTAATAACACAATATTTTACCCATCATCCTATGTTTAATATGTAAAAAACAGCAAAATGTTACATTTTAAACGGAACTAAAATGTCTCCATTTTATTTAACAATTCGCGATCAAGATATTTTAAAGTAGGTCATAAGTAAAAAGTAAAGAAGAATTATATTAGTTCATATAATTATTATACTGCGTATTTCAATCTAAAATTTCAAACATTATTTTTCTACGTAAAATATGTTCGTTAAAATATCAAATGAAAATGATGTAAAAGTATTCTTACACAAATTACAATATAGTATATTTTTTACATAAGTTAAAATATCAAATGAAATTTATAAAAGTATTCTTACACAAACAATTTTATCACAATTCCATATTTGAAATTCAAATTTCGAACGTCAACTATGCCGTTATGCTCTTGACGTGTGCTTACGGTTGAGCGAATAATTAATTAAATGCGTGTTAATTCTCTTCATTTGCTGTCAGCTCCACAATTTATGATTCAAACATCACAAATATAGCAAAAACAAATACTTTATGCAAATTAATTATCCCTAATTACTTTTAATGAAATACTGTTACCTTAGAAATATCTATTAATCCTTTTACATATGTCGCCCGCCCTCATCCTTATTAGGAGATTTTTATTTTTTCTACGTTAAAGTCGCCTGAAAACAATAGCTTCTTCAGGGTTAAAGTTACCTTTTGTGTGACTAATATTTAATGATTCTTGTATATACATACATATTCCCTAATACTGTACAAACGAACTGAATGGCTAGGTAAGATCTATACTCGATAGATCTATCGAAAATCGGTTGTTATGGCATACTTGGGATAGACCTAGGTCCAGCAGTGGAACAGTAAAGGCTGATGTGATAATGATGTACAAACAATGAGTATCAATTAATAATAATTAGATTACATATATTAAGAGAATGATTAATGTGTAAGAAACACGACAGGTCTGAAAGGAAGGTCTGTAACAGATAAATGGCACTCCATTCTCTCTGTCTATCCCGTAAGAGACCTACGTGATGATATAGTAATAATACCAAGTAAGTTTTTGGATATGACATAGGTAAACATAAACTTCCTAATTAAAATCCTATCATGGGCAAATATACCTACGAGTTTACTCATACTCCGAAATATACTTAACAGAATCTCTAATCACGGTAAAAGGCGACGGCATGCAAATACCAGCCCTTTGAAGAGCTCTCCAGCAAATGAAGTCACAGCCGGGCACGTCTCTATCTTCATCAGCCGCGCCGATTGCATCGCACTTGGACCAACAATGCTTATCTCCGCGACCTACTTTCGATCTTCTGTTTGTTCACTTATTGACTTTAAAGTGACTTTATAATTACATACATTTGATTAAACCAGCTTACATTTTCGTACTTTTTAATTTGTCATAGAATGTGAAAAGTATATTGAGTTACACGTCATTTTTTATAGAAATGTAAACCGAGAATGTGCAAAAAGGACAACCGCATCGTTTCTGGCAAACACATTGTAAAAAGATTCGGATAAAATATCACTACATTTTTTTATACTACCCGTAGGTATACTTGTAAAGGATATTTATTTATTAGTTTATTTATTAACATAAGTCACGACTGTCTTCGTGGAAAAGAAATTTCCGAAACTTCATATATAAACGTAGCATCACGTCTGTTATGCTCGAAAAGTTAGGTAAAGGAATGTAGTACATTTCCATGTTTCACTAATCTCACCACCTATTTCGCTGGGACTTAAATGTAACTGGTGAAACTTCATACATGTCATTCGAAACCTGTAGTAATGATTTAAATTACACACAATGAATCGATTATATACTAAATTTATATTTGCATAGTATTATAACTTTGCTACTACCGTTCGGAATGTGTAAATATGTCAATTACGTAATAAATTATGTACCTATAAAAGTTTTTAAACGATAAGAATAATAAGTTACAATGTATAAAAACTTAAAATAGACCTATGTGAAAAAAGTAGTCAAAAATATCGATAAAAACCCTATCGTATCGATTATTTAGTTACTGTTGTTGGAGAAAGTCATTGAAACACCTTACGTTTCCTTAACCACACTATTGTACATATTTTATGTATAATTAGCAGTTCTGTGACAACTACAAGTTGATTATTCATGGCAAGTCGGTAACATTATTGTTTTATATAACGAAACAAGCAGCGAAATTATTTCAATATTCATAAAGCACAAATCGATCGGTATTTTAAATTACAGTGTATTATAATTGTATTAAACTTCTATCATAGTCTCATATGTGTACTTACGAGTATATCATCATCATCATCATCATCAGCCTACTCTCGTCCACTGCTGGACATCATCGTCATTATCCATTATCATCAGTCTACCTAAGTCCACTGCTAGACATAGGCCTCCCCCAAAAGGGGGTTTATGCCCGTGATCTCCACGCTGGGCATGCGGGTTGGAGATCGCAGGGCACAGCTTTTCGCACCGCCGACGCTGCTGCCCGTCGACGGCCAGGGCATTAAGCCGTGCCTATTTAGGCTGCACTATACCGCAATCAGCCGGTCGTCAGAGCCTCGTCTGTTGTAGCAGGGTGTACCACATGCAGGTGAGGTTGGCTTAGGCTCTGGAGATGGTGGTTGCAACCCCTTACATATGATTACCACAACACGTCGTAAATAACTTTAGATGAAATAAGGAACATAAAAGTGAAAGAATAGCAACACAAATATATAATGAGAATGTTGATAAATGTAGGTGTCGATGGAGAGCCAGAATCGCCTATCTTGCACTAACAGGTCAGATACTGGCTGATGTCGAAATCTGAGAAGTCGGAAGTCTGAGAAACCGGCGTGATTAAATCAGTGTTGAAAAAGCAAGTTCGGTCGCCAGAATAGGAATAAATGAAAACAAATGTAAAAATAATATGCGAAGAACTGAATTAAAATATAAAATAAAACCCAAAAAATGTCTATCACCGAAAGTTTGCTGTAGTGTTAAGCCTAAAAAATTCTGTGTAACATTTTGGTGCAAATTTGGTATAAAGAAGTAAAATAATAGTATTTCAAGAAAAAGAATTACTCGTGTGAGACCAAAAATTGCGTGTAATTTATTTTTTTTACATAACCTTAAATCATTTCCATGGAAAATTGTGCAATTCTGTAATCCATTACGCGGTCGACCACAGATTATATCACGTGGTGAAATAACGTTATTTAGTTACACGCGCAATGGCTGCGCTCGCACTGCACGCTGGTAGATTTAAAAAAAACTTGGCAATTTCTTCTAAGATACAATCGAAAAAACGCGATACGGCCACACTACTTTTTAATGTTGAGATACTACTGGCCACTTTAAAACAATGCTATCATCATCATTATCAGCCTACTCGTATATCTGTCCACTGCTGGACATAGCAAGAAGTATGTTAATATATAAACGTACATAATAAGAAGTATGTTAATATATCTGTCGGATCAGCGGTAGTATTAGCACCATGAAGCGACATATTGTGGGCGAGTATGTGGGCGAGCAACTGAGTAATCCAACGAAAGAAACAGCAAAAACATTAAAATCACACTTTATTAACGTCTTGCAAATGTAGCTGCCTAGAAAACACCTACCAGCCAGGGCAAACGAAACGAGTAACTGTTCCTAGAGTGGAGGATCCGCTCTCTTCGGAGGCATAATAGAAGAGTGCCTCTT
>DWEC01000857.1:0-15019 GCA_018245735.1 Microceris miodesmiata
AAACGTAACTGTTGAAACGTGGGGGTGTATTACACTCCTCTGCCTACCCCTTCGGGGATTACAGGCGTGATGTTACGTTTAGTTGTAAGTATATTAGTTAAGATAATTTTATATTCTCATTTTTTACTTTAGCATTGAGGAAATAAAGATTAAACTAAGTTATTGGTCCAAAATGTATTCTAAATAATTGTGCCTAAGAATAAAAGCGAATAGCGGAGATTGAAATTTGGTGCAAGTTGATGCATTTGATGTTCAAATTTAAATAAATTACAGTCGATTTTCGTCCAGAGCTGAACCAGTAGTAAGTATAAAGGGGAGGGAAGTGTAAGAGAGAACGTGGGTCAAAAGGGAAAGTTGGGGAAAGGGTTGTAGATCATGATTATCATCGCCAGCTCATTTCAGTCCATTGCTAGACATAGGCCTCCCATATGCCTTCTATATATACGAGTAACATTTCCTATAGAACAACGATTTTTCTATAGAAGGAAAGCCCGCAGTACATGTAAATATCGCTTCGTTTCTACCTATACAAGAAAGTAGTGCAGCAAAACGAACATTCGGTTCAATCTGCAGTCAACTAAACAGAACTAGCAAAGTTACAATCAACCTCAGTACTCTAAAGAGCCACCGCATTGCAACACTATTATTGAAATAGCATATGCAACGTATAACTTTGTTTCGTTCTAAGACGTTATAACAGGCGGTTCTAGAATATATATTGAGGTTTTTTGGGTCTGACGTTATCTAAATTTCTAAACTATTTGAAGAAAGTTGTGCTATCTAATATAATGCGCATATTATGGGTATGTTATATATGATAACAACTGATGGTTGTGAAACAAAAACAAAAGATATTCAAGAAAGATCATGGTTTTCTGCGCCAATGCGGATGAAAGTATTTTATATAAATATTAATCTTCACTTGATTTATTAGACTTAGGAATGTTCATTAAATTCCTGTTATGTAATTTAGCTATGATGATTATGTTAAAGATTCTGATGATATCTCTCTCTATTAAGTACGCCCTTGTATCATCCCTTAGCATAAGGTGTTACAAAAAGAATAAATAAATAAATGATATCTCCTAAACCGGTGTACCTGTACGAAGAAATGCACGTCTGGTCTTTAAGAATATTGGTGAAGGTGACAATGAAGAATTTGGTACTCCATGCTCTCAGCCTGTCTCGTAAGGGCAATGGCGTGGTGATGGAAGTTTCTGTAAGATTTAATTCGGTAACACACAACAATAAATTCTCATATTTAGAATTACTTTGCGAAGGACCTTTAGTGGATTGACATTTAGTTTAAATAAACAGAAAGCACGCGAGTTCAAAGATTGAAAGTTCATACACGCGATGTTACAAGTTGCGAAAACGAGATTACACTTTAAACAAACGAATAAAACTCAGGTGTATTTTTTAATTGCAAGACAATGAAAGGTTTGCTCAGTATAAAAGAACATAAATATGTTTAATGTAGACGCATTGAAATGTATAATGATGAAAGAGCAAAACACAAAAGAGTAAATGCGAAAATGATCACTTTTTAATACATTATGTGTAGAAATATATTACATATTTGTACCGGTTTTAAATATAGAATCAAAGTATTTTGGAAGATCGTTCTGCTATGAAATATTTATAGCTGAAATACTGACTTTTTATTTCACTTCAATGGAAGTAAAGTGCTATATGAAAAATGTATTTTTAAAGAAAGAAATTTTGCAAAAATCAACCGTGTATTCTGCGGTAGAAATACAATTGTAAAACACATATATACACTTTCATGTTGCATTAAGGAGCCAATATATTGCTGTGGTTCAATGGCAGGTGCAAGAAAATATTGTTATATTTCTCTTTCCGGTTGGAAGGTGCAAGAAGCGTATGGTATAAAATAATGCTTTGCTTACAAAGCATTCTAGCATGATAACCTAGTGGTTAAGAATTCAGCCTCTCACTCCGGAGGTCTGGGTTCAAAGCCATGGCGCGCACCTCTTTAGAAAAGTACGTTTTAAATTTAAATATCACTTACTATAACGGCGAAGAAAACATCACGACGAAACTGTTCCTCTTAGAGCCCTCCATAATAATCTGTAAGGCGTGTGAAGTCTTTCAGTTCCCTTTTGCCAGCGTATGTCTATGATCTTAATCCTTGTCATTCTGATAGGAGTAACATATCCAGCAGTGACACGACAAAGTGGTTGAGAATAGTGAGACAACAAAACAATCGATAATTGTGATTGATATTCTATAATTCATTTGTATCGAATCTTCTGGAGATAATAAAGGTATTTTCATATTTTCAAAAGCTGTTTATTATTAATGAACAAAAACTAAAGTTAAAACGCTTATTCCGAAACCAAACTACATGGAATAAGCAGTTAATTTTGCATCGCAAACTAAATGCGGAAAACTATTTTTTTTAAATTAAACCACATAAAATTGTGTCTAGAGAGCAATTAATCAATGTTATCATCGACAAGTTTCTACTAACTATGGCAATTTAAAAGCCTCCGCGCACGCAGCGTACATATTATATTGTGAAACAATGATTGCTGAAATTGATAAACAAAATATTAAATTGACACTTTTGAAATTTATGGGCGGTTTCGGGTGAAATTTTCATATTCATGCCTATCGTTGCTTTTATGTGGCGCAGTTAATAAAAATCGTACATCACCGAGGTACTAATAAACTGGACCTTAAATATATTTGAGCTGATAAGAGGTGGGTGTACGAAAAAAAGTCCACATATACATACATAGAATAGCGGAGTAGGTATTTGTTCTTTCGGCAAATTAACTTCATTATGTGTGTGTTTAGTAGTACGTGTAGCCAACCTTTCGTTGGTGATAGAGACGATTAATTCGTTGAGCCGAGTGTGCTCCAGTACAGCCGCTGCCGGAGTTATTCGGTCACGTAACCGACCATCTGAACTCGCTCCTTTCTCGTAGTTTCTAATCTGCTATCAAACTTACTTTTTATTACTCGCTAACTAGTAAACAAAGCCGGGGGAAAATTGGTTTATTGTACACGCTCGGAATCCAGAAAAAAGGTTGCGTTATAGTTTTGTTGGTATGTACAATTGTTTGGTGTCGAATAGTACCGTTCTATTGCAAGGATTATTATTGTGTGACGTATTAAGATGCTGACTGATCGTGTCGTGGGTTCGATTCCTACCCAGTTTGTGTGATGAGCATAAGTATTTGTTGTGTCTCTGTGTCAAAATATCTATATAAGTATGTATATACGTAGTTTGTCAGCCGTATGGTTTCCATACCGCGTCATGCTTTCTTGATGCTTATTTTGGAATCAGATGATGTGTGGAGATAGCCAAAAAGAAATATCATTTTTATTGGTTAATTTTAGTGGTAAGTAGTTATTGATATGATGATAATTATTGATGTTTATTAGAATATTCATGCTATTTGAAACCACGCTGAAATCAATTATTTAATTGATTATGTTTTAGTTAGAATATAGTGAGTATTATGTAGAAACAGCACATTATACATACAATAAGCAACTCCTGAAGTTATTAACTTAATAAATCTCGGGAAAACCGTTTTTAAACGCAAAAACACCATAATGTTCATTTCGAAACTTTTTGTAAAAGAGGAAACCAAAGTTGTTAACTGAAATTAAATTGCCTGAATCATAATAATAATTTGAACGTTGGAACAGGAAGAGAGGATTTTTAACACGTACAGAAACTGAACTTGTTGAAAGGATATTAATGATGAGAAGACTCCGTTTGTTTAATTTGACTAATTTCTTGGTATGAAAAAGTTAAGGAAAGTGCTTGTCATACTAAATTGGTGACACGAACTACATCCTGTATTTAATCAGTATGCTATAATCATATGCACGTTCAGTAATTGACGATTTTTATGCTTATGTGCAGAAAGAAAAAGAATCACGATGCGAGCATAGACAAACTGTTGTTTTAACAAACGCTTGAATGTTGCCAGTAGATATACAAAAATTGATTAAAGTATATAAATAATTCAAATAAAGAATTAGAACAAAATTTTCCATTTTAATCATGATTTTCGCGAGGGAAGCAGTGAAAAATTGTGGAATCGAATCACGATTGCGAACGTGAGAAAGCAATCAAAATTTATTATTCTTTTCTTCAATTCCAGCGACACGAGAAGTTATTTTAATAAAATTCGTTTCCGAACTGAACGTTCGCTTCATTTGTACCTTTAGTTATTTATTTATTGAAATGATCCACGTAAGCGGCTTTACATGGATTAAGTGAAACCAAAGGTGGTTTTGATTTCCACAGCCCCCATTTGAGTGGGGTGACGGTGGGCGGAAAAACAGGAAGGCGTAACGAGCCACATTTCATATATTTTATATCCGAATTGCATATAAGTAATAGTATCACGGACTTGCTATAATTCTTTATATGCTCCGAGTGTAAGGCTTACTGCTAGTCCGCTATAGAAACTGGAAATTACACTTAGTTTTTATAAATAAAATTTTACCAACCAAAATAAAATTATAATGATGATTTTTTTCTCTGACATGTGAAGTCCTGACAGTTTGGCAATATGGCAAACTATAGCCTTAATTCATCTCACTCCTGATATGAAACCCATATCCAACGGTGGAATGACAGAACATTCAATAATCACGGTCACGATTTTTAATTACAAACACACACACGCGTGTACAAGGCCCGTGCGTAGGCGTGTACAAATAGAGCTACATAATATTTACATTCAGTGAACATTTATTTGAGACAAATGGAAGTACATATTAAATCCCCGAGTACCATCGCCGCGCGGTATTGTTTTGTCTGTAGTCTGACGGGAGATTTCATTTCAACGGAATGTTGATTGTGTCTCCGACTACACTAATTACATTTTGCAACTCCGAAACTTGGCGTTACTCGTGTCTTGCGAACACTGTTATGGAATCGTTTGATATGCAATCGAGCGTGTCGGGCTCATGAATAAAATTATGTTACTCGTCGAAATATTCAGTATAACCGTCGTCAGTGTGCGGGTCCGCTATTGCTCTGCGGGGTGTAGTTACTTTCATTTTAACTTCCACAACGATGTGAAAATATTTCCCGGGGAGCTTATTGCTGGCGGGAGAGCTGTGTGCTCGGCACGGACCCTGAATATAGTATTCAGTGGTGGCATTAAAAGTATCCACCAGCAGCCCAGCGTTGCTTCGCTGATTGAATGTATCGTGTGCTGAAAGTTGTATTGTATGGCTTCGCCTTTTCAAATGCGCTAGTGAAATAATAATGTGAAATATCAGTACGATATTTTTCAACACTTTTATTTTAACGTTTATTATGATTTGAAAATATAAAAACTTAACTGACTTTCGTAATATGTTTGAAAAAGTTTAATGTCTATTAACATAGCGATTTAATATAGCCATTTCATAAATTAGTTTTTCGTATTTTGAATTCTAGTAGTAACTTTCTTTGTAGCGTTTGACTTTAGTATGTTAAAAGAATAACATACATATATGTACGAAATATAATTGTTATATTATTACATCGTAATGAAATAATTGCTTTCGAAATTGCCCTCTTCAAGGTCGACGGTCAAGGACACTTGCCAGTAAGTTCAAGTATATGAGTACAAAATAGATTACTTCTAATTAGTAAGTATCTTTTTTACTTATGTACGAAATCTTCAAAAGCTGCCCGGTACGACAAGAGAGGTAGTATTCAGGAGAAGAATAGTCAACGCTTTATAATAACCGCGTAAAAAATTTTAAGCCTTGTTTAGGGTTGAGTCTAAATTCTACAAATCTATACACAGCAAATAGCTTACTTTAACATTTAAATATAGAAATATGTAGTGACTGTACAATTAATAAATAATATGAGAAACGGGAAATGTAGTCGCAAATATACGAATGTATGTATGTACGTATGTATGTACGTATAGTTTTGTACAGAAATAAGTTTAATGTCACTCGAAGCGTACAGAAACCTCTTGCGTTCGCCACATTACAAGACATTGCTCTATCGCTGTAAAACTACAAGGGGTGAGCTTAAGTGATCGGGAGAAAACTGATATATAGTTTCTTACATCGCTCCGCTCTCGTATAAAACTATCGACGCCATTAGAAATATTAGATCCAGTAATTTTTATACAAGTGCCAGATGCTGTAGCTATCGATGGATTTTGTTTCATTTTTTTTAAGAAACACTCGACTAAAGTATATTGAAGTATGAAATAGGTACAGAAATACTTTTTTTGTATTTTACTCGTAATAAAATAACGCTTGAGACTAATGAATACAAAATTCATATAGTAAGTATGTAATGTTGTTAATTTTTATCTGAGTTTAAAATTAGAAGTACTTTGGCTGGATATCGAATGCGGAGCTTCATGGATATGACACATGACAGTTGTGCTTGAGGTGCTATTATAATCAAAATAAAAAAGAATCAAGCATCTAGAAATATTTGCATATTATGATTTTCTCCACTTAAAAATTCTTGTACTTGATAACTTCAAAGGACAGTGTTTGTTGTGTTTGAATAACTCTAGGTACTAAGGTATTATCTATTTGAATGTAGTATTCTTTCTAAATTCCTTCGTATTGCAGCTTATTTGTGGGTCAAATTGAGCGTGCACTATCCACATACGAGTTTGTTAATTCCATTTTCAAACATGTCTCTTGTCCAATTGCATGGTATCCATAAATCCGAATCGCGTTAAATTTCCAATAGCTCGCACAAGGCTACATTAACTTCCCAAAGTCTACTTAAACGTCAAAATGATCTCAGAAATTCGCAAACCAAACGGGCTCCTTTACCGAGATTTGCAGCAAGTTTGTAATAATTTACTTAGCGCACGGGATCCCTAATTTATTGGAACAGTGGAACAGGGAAGAGTTCGATTGGTACAATAAATTTCAAATTTCATTATTTGAAGAGGAAGTCGCGAGTTGCCAATAGCAATTGGGTTTTCCGATCACGTCTCCATACTATTGGCGAGGATATTCAAGCCACCTGTGCCCGTACTCTATGAGGCTTTAAACACGCCTGTGCTCTCTCGATAAACCGACTGTGAAATATTCGCGGTGTACGCCTGAAGCCACATTTCCTTATGAATGATACATGCGGCGCTCGCTCCGTTTTCTAGCACCGCGCGATCAAACTACACACTTGTAGTTATTGTACAATTCGTAAGGACATTGGTACTATCGGACTGTACAATGTTACTGTACCAATATATGTACACTACATTTGTCTGTTAAAAGCTCACGTGCACGGTGTATTTAAAGCTGTGAAAATGCACGAACCTTAAGTGCGGCGATGAACGTTGTACGGCTAAGCAGTCTGTGGGCGTCGGTGCAAAGTGGTGAGTTCGCGATCGGGGAGCTATAAATAAACATTGCAACACAATAATGGAAGTGTTTAGACGGAACAGCACGGCGGTACAATGGCCGTGCATCGGTTTGTCTTGTGTACGAGAATGAATCAGTTTAAGGCCATTAATTGTAGAATCCTCATTGCTTAACGTCGATTGAATGACCTAAAATGTATTCAATCGTTTAGACGTACCTAGCATAAAAACTCTTGTATTTATATATAATGCATATATATAATTTTTTTGCTGGTATACATATAAAGTTTATAATAATAAGACGTATTGAAAGTATAGAGAAATAAAAAGTAAAAATACCAAGATATATTAAAAGTGTTAAAAAGTAGTAGTATATTCCAGCTCTCAAAAGAACTAATCATTGACAAAATAACTAGCAATGAAATGTATTTTCTGAAGAAACTGCAGATATTCTCGGGGCAGGATAAAGTATATGAAAACGATGCTTCGGTTTATGATAGCCATAAATTTTATACTTACATAGATGAACATTGACCTATGAGGGGATGCCTAGACCGTAAAAAGTTGGCGATGGCGCAGTGTGGTCGTGGCCGTATCTCAAATTAAATCTCACCAACAAATCTTCGCGGGATGAGCCCTGCCAACCATTACCATTGTCACGGCTGTAAAATGTGTTCAATTTTACACTTTATATTCACAATTTTGTTTTATTTTTATTGTCTTATACCTCACCTCACCTGTATCGTATAGCTGTGTTTCGTGGCACAGAAGAATACATGTTTTAAAATGAGATTCAGTAATTTAAAAATATCGTTTCCTTTTCTGATAGCTTGTAAGTGGATGAATTAAAACAAGTAAACAAAATGTTATGTTACCTATAACTAAAAATAGTCAAAAAGTCCTTTGTGGTCAAAACAAGCTGTACCTTTAATATGCCTAAATATATTTGTTTATTAGCGTTTCTTATGCAATGTATGTATTCAAAATCAGCTCCATTGAAACACTTAGGTACCTACTCGTATACTTGTGTTCTTGCAGACAAATGTTTCTTGAACAACGAATAGAACGTTCGAGAAAGGAGGGATCGCGTACGTATTTAAAGAAAGAGGATATCTGTACTAGTCCTTTAGTTAAACGAGCACGTCATCTTGAACAAAGCTTGAACGTAATGTTACTTCGTGAAAAATCGCGTCCCATGGTACGGGCTGGAGCTCATCTCTTGGCGGAGTCGCGGACGTAGCAACTCGCAATTTGTTACCGTACAGCCTTAAAAATCCGCATTTTATTGTTCCGCCTCTCATTTATACTCAAACGGTGCCCCTTCAGGGGTCGCATTCAGCCCCGGGCAAAAGTATTGTGGAAAAAAAAGCGCAATGTCATTTCATTTCCAGTACGACACATTGTTTGCGCGCTTGCGGCCGGGGTACCTACTTATTTTTATTGGACGTTTTCATAAATTCATGAAAGGGATTAGACATTCCATTAGCATAATAAATTAATTAAAATACATTAGCGTATAAAAGATGCTATTGTTGCTATGTGAAAGAAGTTTATTTATATTCGTAAACGAATTTCACTTTTAGCGCAAGAAGTAAAGGTGCGCGTGTGGGCGAGGATTAAATCGTTTGAAAGGGCTGGTGTAAATTCTTGTGAATCGCACCTCGCTGACACGTAAAGTGAAATAAATAGTGGATAGCGAGGTTGCGTGCGGCGCCGTCGAATGAAAGAAGGTAGGGTAACTGTCACAGCCGATTCAAGTCTCGATTTTATTTAATACAGGCGTAGTGAAGTAAATGATTCAACCTCGGCTTCGAATCGGTTATAAATGATACCTTGTGCTTCTTACAAAAGCGTCAATAGTGGAAGGCACTTCGTTGCCACAAAAAGCGCTGAATAATTCTGCTTATGTTTACTGACAGTTAATATTATTTAGAATTATATAGCATTCCTGTTAAACATCGAAATTTTGCGGTAGGATCTTTGAGAAGCCTTTGACATCGATGGGATTATAAATTTTACAATAGACACGTATCCTCTATAAATAGATTAAGCGGATATTATAATCGCGTGATGTTTCAACGTGCAGGTCATATATTAAAAGCTAATGCTTAAGCCACAAATATTATAGAGAAGACTGAAGTTATAAATGACAATAGAGTATTTGAGTGTACAGTAAACAACGGAAACTTTTAGCTACACGATTGTACAACAGGCCGGAGTGTTCGAGGTAAGCAAGTAAGAAAATCCTAGCCGATTGATTTACACACACCGCACACAGCTCCAAAACATAAATCGCATACACAGTTTCAGTCGACAAAGTGAAATAGAACAGGACTAGTAAATTTGTAACCTGCCAAACGAACGATAGAAAAAAAAACACCCGGCGCTAGACCCTATTCGCTGTGAATAAAACATGTAGAACATAGCAGAGACTGCGCTGTAGAATGTACTATTTACGCTTTTGAGAAACGGTTGAAACGCAATACGACATGTGGTATGGATGGGCTAGGGGGGATGATCGAGAAGCTGCAGGCAAAAGTTGGATGTGGCAAGCGAAGGATAGGACGCGATAGCGCTCATTAGAACAAGCCTATGTCCTACAGTGAACTGAGATTAGCTGATTTATTTGAGAGTATCTTAAGGTTTAATTGCGTGTTGCTTGTGTAGACAATTATTTGGAAACATTCAGATTATCAGCTTCTACGAATTACAAAATATCCAATGTCAAAAGAGGAATCAACAACGCTGCTTTGCACAGATTGCTTTTATGTACCACAGAATATACATAATATCAAAATCGAACCTGTTATTGCTATTTTGCATCAAGTCGCACTATTTAAACAGCTGGAAAGCAGTTGAGAAATGAAAAGTCTGTAAGAATAACCGTATTTGGCACCTGGTGTTCTGTCTACATCATAAGGCACCTGGCGTGATGATATAGTATTAATAATAATAATCATAACCGGAATTACCAATTACGGAAATTACCGCTTCTGTTTATAGTAGTATAAACAGTAGAACCGAATTAAAAGCATATCCGTATTTCCGATTTTGATACTGAAATAGTTCTAACGCTTTCATCATTCAGTGCAATATCACACGTGATGAGCTTTATGCGCAGGTGTGACACAATCACATAAAATAGAGGTGACGCGAGTTTGAGATGGTTTTCTGTTTCCTACATATACTCCTATCCTATGTACATATCTAGCATCGATTTTGTATACCACGCAGTCGTTAACCTGAAGGTGTATAAGTATATACATTATTCATTAAAACGTAAATATTACATCACGCCTGTAATCCTCGATGACATAGGCAGAGAAGTGTAGTACACTCTCACGTTTCATCAGTTACGTTTATGTCCTACTATGGAATAGATGGTGAGCCTATTTGTGAGCCAATTTAAACTCCGAACCACTACTAGAAATTTTAAGATAGAAAAATCCAATATTATCGGTATCGGGTATCGATCCCATTATCTTTCGATTGGTAATTGCGCTTGCAACCAATTCGACCAATGGGACAGCCAACATTGCTTAATAATTATATAGCGAAAAATTGCTGAAGTATTAATAGTTATTAGGTAAGTATTATATTTTCTATTGCAGTCAAATGACGTCACCGTCTACTTAATTTTTATTGACGCAGTCAGCAACATTTTAATAAGGATAAAACGACACGCGCTTTTGCTCGTCAAGAGTCAGCGCGCTTTTAAAAATATTACTACTTAAACAAATTAAAAATTCTATTTATTAAATTTTTAATAAGCAATGGTGAAAAAATGGATGATAGTATGAAAATGTTACTCGTAGTTGATTAAAAAGAACGTTGGCTGTTTATAAGGCTGGCATTGGCCGGATCCCATTCAATTCGGTCTTGTCGACTACATTAAACTGATTGCTGTAATTAGCGAATGGTGTAATTCTCGTTTTTCAACCGCCTCCCGTCACCCCCCGCCCCTGCAGGAAATTACTTGAGCCCCGCAGGTCGTGGCGACTTTTCTGGGATTAAATAAAATTGAAGAACTCAAATGAAATTGTTTTGGATTTCCTGCTTTGATCACTTTAACTGTCGGTATTAACATCGATTGTGGGTTTCATTATAGTGAGTGGATCGCTAATCGTATTTGTTTTCCAATTGGCAAGATTTTCGTCCGCTGCTAGTGACATTTCATCCATTATAATGTAATTACTTTTTGTTGTTTTCTGTACTTTGGAAGCGTGTAAGCGACAAGAATGAGAGGGTATGTTGTCTAACATACCCTCTCATTCTTGTCGCTTAACCGTCTGGTTTGGATGGCATCTAATTTATATATACAAATATTTGAATAGGTATCTGTACAAGGTTAACTATGCTTCCACGAAATGTATTAAAAGAATTCAGAGGAGGCATAGTTTTCCCGCAAGATGTTGTTGTCTCGTCATATAAAGATCCATCCCGAGATATCTCATATTTTATGAACATTCTCATATCTCACTATGTAAAATTGGAACAGAAGTGTTAGGGATGTCAGGGCTGAAAACATTTTTAGCGCATTGTGATTCATATATTTTTTTTAACAAGTATAGGTACCTATATTATATTTCATTGATACTGCGCTCCACATCATCCGGAACTAAAATCTTATTAATATAGCTATAAAGCAAATGCAAGTCTTGAAGAACTTAAATGAGGCATTTTGACAGCTTTTTAATACCTCATGTACGTGTAAAATATCAGTAATCGTCCTCTGGATGACCTAGCTATTGCCCATATCAATTTCTAAGAAATCCTCACTAAATATTATGAAGTATATTGCAATATGTACTTAAAAAACGGTCAAACAAGAAACGTGTGCACGTAAGCTAAAATGATTCATTAAAGACGATATATAGCAGAGTTATATTGTTAAATTCAAAGGCGTAACGTGGTAAAGTGATATATATGTGCACACTGTCTGTGGAACAATGGAGGCTGTGTCGTAGTTTTGTGGAGGGCACATAAATGTAGCAATAAACGGTGCGATAGTGGACGCTCTTGTGGTCTTGCATAATCGTGTAACGTGTATAGTTGGGCATAATGGCAGGCGACGATGCCAGATAACATATTGATATTGTTTCCTAAATGTTTCATTTTGTATATTTCCAGCAATAAAATAGTGGCTGAACAATGAGAACTCATATAATATTTTAACAACAGTCTCTTATTAAAAGTTATTTAATATTTTCTTAATACTTATGTTCGTAATAAATAACATCATTACAAATTCGCAATTTTGAATTTTTGTGTATTGAAGTATTTAATGTTGTATTTTTTAATACGCTGACTTAAAAACATTACTGATGTAATGTTGTTTTTGGAAATCGTTCAAAGTCCATTTTTAGTATACGAATTCAAACTTGTGACGATCTTTCTTTTTGATTTATAGATGCAAGATAAAATATTTTTTTTAATAACAATGAAAGCACTGGTACCTACTTTTCTTTTTCATTTTCTCTACCGCGGTGTTTTTCAACATGTAGGTCGCAGTTCCCTGAGGACCGTGGGGTTCCTGGGAACGAATTGCAATTACTTAAAGAAATATTAACAGCAAGTTTTTAGTTGCAATGAATCTAACATCACATCTGTGTTTTCCCGAAGGGGTAGGCGGAAGACTGTAGTAGATTCCCCGGTTTCGTCAGTTGTATTATACGACTCATGGAATAGAAGGCAGGTCTAATGAAATAGCATTTGCAATGAATGTTCATATAATATTTATAACATTAACAGCTGTCATCTCTTATACAAATATAATATAATTAATAGAAATATAAAACATAATAATAGAAATATAACACAATTTAAAAAGAAAATAAAAATTATGCAATCAATCTTAGTGTTTCAGTCATGTGTAAAATAGAAAAAGTTAAGAATATTAAATTCTCTCAATACCAAAACGACATGGTAAAGGATTTAAGTTTAAGATTCGGAAATTTTTAATTTTATTGAATGAAATTTCAAAGGAGTCTGTAGGTACTATTTACTTAATTAAACAATCTAGTTGACCTACCTAAGTTTCTGGTGTGGCTTAGTCTAAATAGGGCAATGTTCACAAATGGAGTTATTACCCAAATTTACTTCTGTTTGCATGTTAAGGTGAATTCACATTATTACATAATTTCGGCTCCACTTATGTTATTAAATAATAATTAATTACGTCATTTTCACAAACTATTGTTATACGCTCAAATCTCATTTAAAATGTAATAAAATTAATATATTTTTACATATTTTCAAAATTCAAAACTAGTTTCAGCACGTGAATGATTATTATTTATTTTTATTATTATTTATTTTTATTATTCATTTTTATTTTTATTTATTATTATTTATTTTTTTACATTTCCACATAATACTTACTCTATTAAGTTTCAATGAGTGCGATGGGAGATTAAATTACTTGTAAGGCGGAAAAAAAAAGGTTGGGGTGAATTGACCCTTAAGATTTAGTTGGAGAAGGGTCAGGTAAGCGACGCCAAGATAATTAACAAGTAACTGGGCACCGGCCACTCTTCAGCTGAATGTTACTGAATTGCTGTAATTAAATGAGACATTCATTAGAAGATACGTCGTGTAAAGTATTGTAAATTTCCAGCTAAATATAGCACTAGCAACTGTTAGAAAATTATGTATAGTATGGTTTCATTCAAGATTTGGAAATTAATACTCAACGCAGAAACGGATATAAAATCGAATTTATTCATATTTAACTTAATATTCAGGTATTATATTATGTTCATTGATTAGTTTTTATTAAAATGTTGATTTTTTTAAATATAATAGCTTTTTAAATTCAACTTAAATCAATAAACGTACAATGTAAAATTATTTATAAGTATGATAAGTTAAATGAAGTGGTGTATAAAAAATGTGTAGAGATGAATTAATCGTTTATTTTCCATTTATTAGTATTTACAACAAACACAACGTAGTATTACAGATATGTAAAAGTCATTGGTACTTTAAAACAATTAACAATGTAAGTAGGTCGCAGTGGATTCAATAAAACAGCGAGATAGCGGAGTTTCATACTATTGTGTATTGGAAGCAATATGTGGGAATAAAACGGGTGCATGCGACGAGATCATTGACATTCTACGGGTTCGTACATCGTCGGCGAATCGGAAACGTCGGCGACCACGTGTGTTCTTGTTTTTCAATATAATTATGTGCTTCAGCTTCGTGGTGAATGGTCTCTTGCTGTCGTCATACACGAGTGTAGTATTACCTAATTACACGCAGAAATGCCGAACGATTGACAAATATGTGTAGTATATACACATTTTATCAAGTACGTCCCGTGGAACGGGATAAGTCTATTGCCATACATCCTGCACAAATGCAGATTTTGGTTCTTCTGCTGGGAATTTCGAGTTAGAAAACCTAATAATGCTTTACTTAACACAGGAATTGAATTCCTAGCAGTCGCACTTACAGCCAATAATTTATCAAATATGTTAATCAGATACGGTTATCAAACATAACCGGAGTATTATCGATATAATATTAGTAACTAATCACGCCAGATTTCATACGGGTTGGGCACAGAGCACCGAATGCCAAATATCTCTATTTTTACCTACTAGCCGTCATCATCATCATCATCAGCCTTCTCCCGTCCACTGCTGGACATAGTCTTTAGGACTTGACGTGGTACTGCTATATTC
>DWEC01000858.1:0-15014 GCA_018245735.1 Microceris miodesmiata
TAATTTTAAGCTTATCTTAATAACTTTCCAGAAGCATCCAGAAGTCTTCTGGAATTTACTCGTATGTAAAGTAGGAGATTTTTTATTATTATAATAATGTAACTAATCTGCGATTAATTTTAAGCTTATCTTAATAACTTTCCAGAAGCATCCAGAAGTCTTCTGGAATTTACTCGTATGTAAAGTAGGAGTATGGTTAAAAATTAATGGTGTGCGTAGGTATGGAAACTTTAAAAGGAGACATAACTTCTACTCGTACAATATATCGACATAATTATCATGTTTTCTATATGTTATGATGTAAGTAAGATATTTAAGTACGTATGTATAAAATTTCTACATCACCAGAGGATAAAATTTCATCGCTTTCTAAAAGAGATTGTTATGATCATTTAATGATATAATCATGAAATAATTAGAAAAATCCAGTAATATCTGATTCGAACCCAGTACCTCTGGATCAGTAGTCGCTCTTGGAATCACTCGACCAACGAGGCAGTCATTTATGTAAAAAGTTTTTTGTTTTAATGCCAAGGTAGGTATTTTTTTGGAATGCCAAAAAACAACGCAGTGAGACGCATTCAGACAACATGTTTTTCATCAGCTAAGTAAACTTTTCGGTAAAAGTAATTTTAGTGAGGTATTTTTGTTACCAACACAAAGTTTCGCTTTCGGTGTTATTTAAAAATCTGTTTTTCTTTAATATTATTTTCACCACAGAATTAAGTCAACATTGTCTTAGTTTTATGGCAATATAATATTTTTTTGTTCCATAAGTTTTGTGTCATAAGCTTTATTATATTTTCAAAACGATCAATAACTTTTTTCAGTTTTGAATATAAAAAATTTATAATATTCAGTATAACACTATTTCTATTTCCCTATAAATATGATGTACGTAACGTAACATCACGCCTGTAGTCCTCGCAGGGGTAGGCAGAGCACTCCTTGCTACTACACTTAGTACCTACATCCCACGTTTTACCAGTTATTATGTATATTTAGTACATTTTGAATACATTTTCGAGGTATTGCCGGAGCGATATGAAAAGGGATACCACTTTCCAATCTTCAAGAAAATATTGTAAAGTGATATATTTTAATTGTATTAATTCAAGTAGCGCCTTGGCAACTATTCTGATTTCTAATGTTACACATGTTCACAGGCAACCGTGAAAACTTATCATCATTTACCCTGTCTGCCTATTTGCCAGGTAGGCTGTTAAAAATTTGCATTCAATAAAATCTTTGAACTTATTTCAAAAGTTCATCCTTAGATCCCTTAAAGCTTACTATTCACAGCACTGCAATATCGATAATAACATTGGCGGCCTCGGCTTAGGGATATATCAGGGTGAGAGGATTTTCACAGAATACAGTTTTAAAGATACGGTTACCTCGTCTTATACGATATAAAATCTTATATAAATAATTTTTGTTTTGACGCCAGACATGAAAGTAAACAGTAGAGCAGCTAAAAAAAATATCACGTTTTTCTGGACCTTGGGGACCCTATCTACCGTAGATTAGAAAAAGGAAAACAATGTACGGCCCGCCATGGCACCACAGACCGGACACGACGTAGAATTGACTATAAATATATTAGTAACATCTCGCCTGTAATCCCCGAAGGGGTTTGCAGAGTAGTGTAGTACATTCCCTCATTACAACAGTTACGTTTAAATCTCATGAAATAGGTAGCCTATTGCTATACACCGGGCACAGATCCAGATTCCGAGTCAATACCTACTAGATATTCTATATTAGAAAATCCAATAGTACCCGACCTGGAATTTGAACCCAAGACCTTCCGATCGGTAGTTGCACTTTTATCCCCTTTCATAATACATATTTCTAACTGAACAAAGTAGAAATTAAAGTAATGTGTGTAAAAATGAAATATAATTAATTTAAATGTGAATGTGATGTTCCGTTATGATGACAAATTTACTATTTATTTTGTAAACTGTATATAATAGCATAATTTCACGTATATATTCGGCCGAAGGGGTAGCCAGACTAGTAGTACACTCCCACTAAAACTACATATTTACTACGTGATTAACGAAATGTGCTCAAACATATAAGCTACGTCTACATGCCAGTTCTATTTATTGTTCATACCGCACCTAACTTTGCTAATTACTTGCTTATCTTATCACAGAGCTCACAAGTTTTTTTCTGTCCCAACCGCTTCTTTTAAACGTGCAAAATATTCTCTCCGTAAATGTTATACTGCCTTTGTTTATTTGAATTAACGGTGTTCTAACAACTATAAGTACGATAAATAATGCCACTGAAGAAACAAACCATAAAAATAAATTAAAAAGTTATAAAAGTTAACCCAGAACGTTTTAAACGACTTTATTTATACGAGTATAACTGAGAAGGTCTACGTTATATTGGACATAATTACAAACGTTTCTTTATATGTAATTTTTTGGCTGGAAGACTCTTGTGCTCTACTGTTAGACACGGGTCTAACAGACTGAGGGAAATTATTCTAACAGACTGAGGGAAAGAGAGACATCAAGACTGAGGGAAATTATTCTAACAGACTGAGGGAAAGAGAGACATCAAGACTGAGGGAAATTATTCCATATCAATAAACTAACAAAAGTATAAGCAAACTGGGTAACTTACATAGCATAACATAGGTTGATGATAATATCCAGAGTGCAGTGAGGTCACTAAATTAAGTGCTGGCTGTTCGCGGTATGACACAGCCTGCATACGCACGGATAGGTGTATAATCTGGCCACCGACGTTCAGCAGCGTAGACGGTGCGAGAAGCCGTCCTCTGCAATCCTCAAGCCGCATGCCCAGCGTGGGATATTGGGTCAAAATCCCTCAGCAGGTGTATATCGAGCAGTGGAGTTAAACAGGCTGATGATGATGTATGATAATTGGCCACTGTATAAACCTTAATGACACTGAAGGTCTAAGAAACAAAATTATCAAATCGCAATTAAATTCTTTTAACTTTATCTGTAAAAGTCGACTACATTCTAATAAATCCTAGAATACTACAGTAGATCGATAGGCAAGCCCTTGGCTAATATTTATATTACATAAAAACCGAATTACCTCTAATCGAAAACTTCTTTGTAACAAATCCACATGTAATATCCAACATCCGCTGGCTTAAGACACGAAGCCAATGGAATTGAGGATTTGTTCGACTTACTTCAGCAAGTTGATAAGTCTCTACAGATGTTTTATACTCATGCTGATATAATATAATCTCAAGCAAAAGTAAAAGTGGCAGAACGAATTTATTTAATAATAACCGGTTATTATAGACGTGTAGCACTTACCGCGGGACTGGCTTTAATGTATTTAAGTTTTAAACTCTGACAGGCATGAAGCTTTGCGTTCATTTGAGCATGAATTTTCCCTAAAATATGACTACTTAAGCCAGAGTTCTTAATAAAAGTTAATCATGCGTTAATAGATTCTGTCTACCCCGAATAAACACGTTTGCTTTTCATTAACGATAATAAAGGAAGACGTTAATATTATTAATATACAATCAAACTATCACTAATGGATCTCAATATTGTTTAACACAAAGATCTAGGTAATGAAACGTACTTTACAAGACAATATTTTAAATCTAATAATTAAAATCTTACTTAATATTTAAATGCGAAACTAAAATTACTCTACAATAACTAGCAATATTATACAAATTCAAATTTAATTTGAAGGATAATATTCATACAATCTTGAATGAAATTGAAGGATTTTATCAAGCTGTCTAGAGCTCAAGATATCATAATACAATCTGGATATTAAATTCATTGAACATTTGGCATGAGAGCTGAATATTTTAAAATATTCTCCTTCATTAAAACAATAATACAACTTCTTGAAAATCTACGAAATCCATAATACGAGTAAGCATTCGGTGTCTTGTATCTAGAATAGAGCGAAGTAATAAAATTGTAAGATGTTACCGGCTCAAGAGAAGCTCAAGATGTCACGATAGAAATCCGAAAGATATTCGTTCCACATTTTGCATCAGCGCTGGAAATAATTTTAAATTTACGTAACGTAACATCACGGCTGTAATTGCTGTATCTCTGCTAGATTAAATATGTTTTTACTCTTCTGCATGAGATCATCATATTATTATGTGATTTGGATGGAATCCACAGCTACAAAAGTTTTATAATTAATAGCGGTTTTAATTTAATTCTATGATAAGTCGAATAAGTCCAGCAGTGGACGGGAGTAGGATGATGATGATGATGATATGAAGCAAGGAATTCATGTCCATTGCTCAATCTAACATACTATTTTCAAAAATATTATACTTCATCATCATCACATAAGCCTTTACCGTTCATACAGTTCTTACCGTGGAAGTGAACTACATACCTCTGCCTACCACTTCGGGGAAATACAAGCTTGAATTTTGTTACTTGATTAACTAATGTATATAAACATATTGTATCAACTGTAATCGCGGTCAAAAGAGCGTAAAACACGATAACTTTATGAGCTATACCAGAGCGCTTTCGTAATTTACAAATTCAGTGTTCAGACCCTCAACTGTAAAAGGTTCTATATCAGGCAATTCGATCATATTTCAGCAAAGGCAACACTTCCGAAGTACACGGATTATAGATAGGGCTGGTAGTCACACTTTATACACAATGTAGTTTTAACTATTGATGTTAGTGTTAACTTAAGCTAACTTAAAAAATCGACCCAATTGTCATTCCACTGTTACAGTATGGGTCTCCTCTCGTATTGAGAGGGTTAAGGGCATAGTCTGCCACGCTTCATCATCATCATCAGCCTATCTCAGTCCACCGCTGGACATAGGCCTCTCCTAAAGGGGGTTTATGCCTGTAATGTCCACGCTGGGCATGCGGGTTGGAGATCGCTGCCACGCTTAATAAATTCGAATTTAATGTGCTACATTATCGACTAATCAATTTACCGTTATATATGAAAAGTATGGTAGGTGCAACAATTCAATGATTTGGACGAGTTTATGTGACAAAAATGGTCATATGCTTTCTAGAACACAAAATTTGTTATTTTTAATATGATTATATGAATCAGTTTTGTTTGGAGGAGTAAAATATATCCTATACGGGTAGCTTCATAGTGCTTCAATTAGGTGTGAAAATAAATGAATTTGACTAATTATCTCATTAATCGGTTTAAAAATTAAAATGTATTTGTTTTTTTTATCCAGCTGTTGGATACATGTCTCCTCTGAGAGTGAGACGATTAAGACCATCACGCTAGCCAAGTGCGGGGTAGCACACTTCACACGCCTTAGAGAACTAGCGTGGAATCAAAGGACCATTTGTAAAATGTTTCGAGTTATTATCGTTATTATTATTTAATGTTTGTCTATACGTTTTTTTTTTATTTTAGACATAGAATACCATTAACCAGAATACCAGTCCCAGAATACCAGTACCAGACATAAAGTACCAGCTGGATCGTGAAAATCAACTACACTGGTCTGCCTGCCCTTTCCAGGAAAATAGGCGTGAAGATAAAAATAAATAAAACAATATACCGCAACTGCCACCACAGTGTGCACGAGCCCTAAGAACTTAATAATTTTTCCACCGAAAGAGGGCGAGTGAACTAATATATTTTTTCTATCCCTACACAGATTTATGACTGACCTTCCGGATAACTCTTTGTTATCCATAAACGATGTCTTTTCAGCATGCCCACGACATCATCAGGTCAAGAAAACGCTTAATCATATGCGGCCTACTTCTATTATAGTACATGTGTCCCTTGACCCGATTTACATTTAAGGTCAATTCCTTTTCATGATGTGGTTAAAAGAAAAGTCCCGTGGGATATTTACTTTTATTAATTTATTCGTCATTTGTTTTCAAATACGTAAAGGCTGTAAGCTTTAAATATGAAATACTTTATGTGAAGAGAACAAAAAAACCTGGCAGCAATTATTTTATGAAATATTCATGAAACCGCTGAAAGGACGACACCGCATGATAAATGGATAAGAAACATTGATCAACGTCATAAACATATGTTATAATTTGGTTTTTTTTTAGTATTCTGACACGAATGTAAATGTTGAATGTAATACAGAAAGAAACAAACTAAATATTATATTTTAACAATTGTTTATTTGATCGATCAAAGAAATTGAATCTTTTTAAATTGCTCTCTAAAATTAATTCAAAATAGAATTTATCATAACACGTTATATAAACCACAAATATTTTATTTATTTATTTATACAAAATACAAGACTTCATAACGATCAGTTATGTATCGGCAAAGATTCAATCATTTGTCATAAAAAAAAAAAAAATTATTATTGAAACAAACGTGAAATCCTAAATAAAATGTCATACTTTCAGCAGGTAATATAATTCTATTATAATTATAATTAAGTACAAATTATTTTCTATACCTTACAATTTATCTGTAGACGTTTGTCCTTTCCAGTATGTACTCTTATGCAATCACAGCTAATAATTTAATATTTTTTCTACCCAGAAATTATTTGAAACCAACATATCTGTTCTCTTTCATGAACCAAAGAAAGTAAGAACTTAGAATTACTTAGAAGGTAAGAACATAGTATAATAATGACAAAATAATGAATAAAATACTACCATCTAACTTATTCTTAGTGTGCGACAAAGTGATATACTGTATAATGATTAATGATACAAATGATATCACAATATCTAATAACATTATCTCTAATATGATCATTCCTTCAAGATATTCACAGTATGTCGCAATACGTGGAGTTAGTTCTAAGACGCTAATAATTATAAGGCACTTTAATGACTTTAACGCTAATGGCGTTAGTTCCTTGTATCAGCAGCTAACGCGGTATTTGAACTCTACGTGTTCAACGCAATTCCTATTCACCATGTTGGTTCATGAACCATTAAAGTTCAACGCTTTAAGGCAGTGATAGCCTAGTGGTTAAGAGTTCAGCCTCTCACTCCGGAGGTCCTGGGTTCAAATACATGGCGCGCACCTCTTTAGAAAAGTGTTTTAAATTTAAATATCACTTGCTAACGGTGAAGGAAAATATCGTGAGGAAATCTGCACACCTAAAAAAATATTTTCTAAGGTGTGTGAAGTCTGCCCACCCGCACTTGGCCAATGGCAGACTATGGCCTTAAACCTCTTGATTTGAGAGGACACCCATATTCCGACAGTGGAATTATAATGGGTAGATGATTATATTTAAAGTCGACGATCGGTCAGGTTCATTGAACTCTTTTATATGATATGGCATCATGCCTGTCTTTTCTCGAAGAGACAGGCAGAGGAGTTTAGTACACTAATATTCACCTCACCTGTTATGTTATACGTTCTATGGAATAGGGTTTGAGGTTGTTTTTTTATAATGTATTATTTATACGGATACATGTATGTACGAGTATGTGGGATATTTGTATGTATGGATATATGTATGTGAGTGTGTTCTGCATTCCTCTGCCTACCTCTTCGGGGACTACAGGCGTGAAGTTACTTTTTGATATACGTATGTATATAAACATTCCCATTAAAGAAAACGAACGTTCGTTGGTACAAGATATATATCAACATGACATAAAATTGTTATGGCGGCCATTATTTCGTGAGTGGTGTTGTCGTGGAACAATCTTATGTTTGCCCGCCCGTAAACATTTTGTATTGGAACTCACATGGGCAGTGAAGTACTGAGGCTACTCACATTGCTACTACTTAGGGCTAACTGGAAACTAAACATCATCTGATTACTACCCACGTCCATTTTATAGGTTCTTAGATAGCACTGAAGAATTAAAGTTACTTTGCTACTACTGACCGTGAATTTGAAATATGTGACCACTTTTTTTACAACTTATGTCATTTTTTGTCAATCTCAGATAGCACTGAAGGATCACGCCACTGGACAAATCCATTGACTTGCGCAGCCGTCAACGTCAGCCATCCGCAGGTGGCGCTTTCAGTAATTCGTAGCATTGATTCGGTCAGAAGAACGAAACCAATGTCGAAGACTCACCTATATCACCGTCGTCTACCCTTTTAATATTCAATTATTAAACGTAACATCACGCCTGTAGTCCCCGAAGGGGTAAGCAGAGGAGTGTAGTGTAAGCGTTTCACCGGCTACGTTTAAGTCCCACAATGGAATAGGTGGTGAGCCTATTGTCATACATCGGACACACATCCAGAGTCCGAGTCACTACTAGAAATTCTAAATAAGAAAAATCCAATAGTACCCGACCCGGGATTTGAACCCAGGACCTCCCGATCGGCAATCGCGCTTGCAAACAACCACTCGACCAACGAGGCAGTCGATTCAATTATTAATCACTGTTTTTCCTTCATGATAAAGCCGTAGCGTGCCACGCTAGCCAACTGCGTGTTCACGAACTTCACATCCCTTCGAGTACATTATGGAGCACCCTTAGATTTATTCGCGATGTTCTCTCTCAGTTTTGCCATTAAGTTGATTGTATCAGACATCACTTGATAGACAACCAAAGCTTATTATTAAATTATCGTTAATTGACAATGATTTATGTATACAGAATATATACCTTCAAGTAGTATCCAGCGCTTACTCTCCCACACCCGACATATGCGCATACAAACAATATGTTAAGTATACACTACCAAACGAATCATTTTTAACACGTTTTCCACCCAAAAGCATGTTCAAGATTATGATTAGTTTCAAAGGAATTAATAATAAAGAGGTGCGCGCCATTGGAGTGCCTATGTCCAGCAGTGGACGAGGACAGTCTGATATTGTGCGTGTGTGCGTGTGTGTATGTGTGTGTGTGTGTATGTGTGTGTGTTCGTGTGTGTGTTTATGTGTGTGTGTGTATGTGTATGTGTGTGTGTGTGTGTCTCTGTGTGTGTGTGCGCTCCAGGATAGAACTAAAGATATTTGGAATGGAAGACTAAATTTTAAACTCGACATTACTGCTTCATAATATTACTGTTTAATGGTTGGGTACGAGCTTGTTTGCTCTTTGTATAAAACAAAAGAAAACACATCCTGTATAACACTAAAACTCACAATACAAGCCGTTGACCTTCTAACGGCAGCTATAAACTTGCGTATCTTTCATACGTGAATGGAATTCTACACGGGAATTATTCCCAACATCATGGACAATGACCGCAGTCGTATTGTTATAGCGATATAAATGAGTCTGTAAACAGCCTAAGATTAAAATGCTCGTGATTTATATGAAAAAACATAACCAATGGTCGGTTCTTGAAGTTTTGCAGCGGCTACTAGCGTCTACTTACCCAAATGGTGTTCTGTTCTAGAAAGGAATTACATCGTAATTAATGTTTACGGATTTGTTTTAGGATAACTTGCCTTTAAATCATGAAGAATTTATTACAGATATATTGTGATAATAAATGCCTTAGATTTGTTACGTTATTCTCCTATTTGTTTAAAAAAAAGTCAAGCCATGTAACTTGGGTTATATAGGTACTAATGACTAACATGTTACATAGATTCTCCTTACATACATTCTCCTTTAAATCCACCTCCTTTTTCTATGCAACGATGCCATTCAAAAGAAAAACGATAATATCTGATTTGGCTAAAACACAATAATTTAAAACAATTCACATATTACAAATGTTCACAAATCCATTATGTATGAAATAGGAATTAGTCGATAACTGTACATCTAAAGTTTTCAGAACCAGACAAAACTTCTAAGCTCATTAAAAATATTCACACGTCGAATTTAAATAAATATGTTTTTTTTTAATATTTTAAGTGGACTATTAAGAAATATCTCTACAATATAAAAATTCGTTACTGCAAAATTGCTGCAATTTTAACTAGTTTTAAATTGTGTAATTATATTATCAAACTATGTATTATAAAAAATTAGTTATTTTTAACCGGTTATATAATATTATTAAGTCTCGTAAACTAAACACACAGTGGAAGTAAGAACGCAAAAATTCATCTGGCGACAAATTATTCCATGGGAAAGCTTCGAAAAAATTTGACGGCTCATCGTATTTGCCTAATCTGCGGCCGTCCGCAAGCAACTCTTCATCTTACATTAAAACTCTGGCAAAATTAATGAAAGAATTTGCATAATGGCAAAGAGAATTTGATGATTCGCATCGAAACTTTAAATCAAAAGCCACTGCTGAGGTTTATAAATTGTATGAAAGCGGAATTTCTGATAATAACGTTCGAATGAAGTCGTCCGCAGATTCCTATCGTATTTATTTAACTGTATATTATCTTAATTCGTAATATAGTACAACTTAAATTATATAATTATATCATTTTTTATATAATCCGTATCGTGCTTACATTTACAGCATTATTCAATAGTTTAAGGAAGTCGATTATGGACACGAATGAATGAGAGATAAAAAATGTCCGCCATTAAAACTGCTAGTTATACGTTTTAATACTAACATAATTTACGATGATATCATCTAATATTTTGTTATATTGTTATGTTTACCTATAACGGTTTGACTTCGTCATTGGTCAAGTGGTTGCAAGCTATAGACCTGTTTAAGAGGTAATGAGTTCGATTCCTGGGTCGTGTACTATTATTGGGTTGCGCTAACTTGGAATTCCTCTTTCGACCTGTAGTCTCCATTTGTGCACGGTATATGGCAATTCCATAGTGGGCCGTTAAAACCAGTGAACAAGTTTCAACTTGGAAGTGTACTCCACTCCTCTGCCAACGATTCAGGGCATACGGACGTGATGTTTCGTTAATATGGATTTAACACATAACTTCTTTATACTTTCTTAAACTTTAATTTCACAAGAGTAGGTCTAGTGAAGGACACAAGAGTAGCCGCTTTTGGCTAGCGTTGAAAACTCCGTAGTTAGCCATTTTTATTGTTATTTTTCTGAAGGACACCTGAGGCCAAAAGTGAACCAAAAATTATTTCATTATAATCATCTTCGTTGGCCTCTAGATGTCCACTGCTGGACATAGGCTTCCCCTAATCGGCACCACTCTTTCCGGCCCTGGGCCTTCCGAATCCAGCAGCTTCCCGCTGTTTTCTTCAGTATATTATAATTTGAGTTTAAAACAATTACATATATTTTGCATTACGAAATTAATGAGACATCTATCTTCATTTCGATATATCCAATTAAAGTATAAATACAAAATATACTTTTATGAAACCAGTAGAAACCGCCGCATACATGTATTTTTCTTTTAATAAAGTATCTGAAATGAGGCATAAGCCGTGTGACCTATTTAAGAAGGAAAATAAAATTTTTCAACGAACGAGAGCCAGAAGTGAAGAAACCAGTTCGTTATTTATACAACGAGCGAAAGAATCCGTTTGTTAATCCGTGAGTTACTCCCGGTTTTTTTAAATTTAATTTGTCCCGTGTGACATTCCGTCTTTGAGGGAATATGAAAATCGTGAAAGGATTTCTATTGCTTTGTGAAACAAAAGAAAAGAAACAAAAAAAAGTCAAATTCAACGCACATGCCCTCATCAGTGAAGTTTATATAAAATGTGTGGTTATTGGTAGAAGTAAGCATAAATATACATTATAGTTCGTTCTCATATGCATATATATAATATGTACATACCAAGCTGTATTTTGGACATAGGGCACAAAGTACTAGAGCGACTAGGAACAATCTAATCGGCCTACGATCGGATCTACCCTCTTCTATATAAAGGAGTGATCTTCAAATGAGTTTGCTTCATTTTTGCAGCTATTACTACCGTCAAACAACTATCCTTTCTTGTCTTTTTCCGGCATCATTATTGTAATATATGGTCATACGATTACTATATGATGCAAGAAGTACCAACTCAGTTCATACGTCTGCGGGTCAGTAACAGACCTCAATTATATGTTTGTTTTTATACGAAATTAAATATGTTCCGGTCGGGGCAGAGAAAGAATGCACCCCCGATTTCATAGAGTACCAGGATATCGTAAGAGGCGACTAAGCCCAGCGCTGGTAGTCCGCGGTATATAGTGACCAGTCTAGGCACGCCTGAATGCCCTAGCCGCCTACGAGCTGCATTGAAGGCGGTGTGAAAACTCGTGTTGGGCGAGCTCCAGACCGAATGACCAGCCAACAATGAACTTAGACAGGCTGATAATAATCATGATGATGATGATGAAATACGTCTGTATACGCATTAGCTATTTCTATAAACTTGTAAAAAAACTATCATTACCTTCAACCTTAATGATTGTAAGCACGGAATAAGATCATAATATATTTAATATTTACACGTTTGTCATATTGAATAAAAAAATATTATCACCTAGAAAACGTGTGAGGCAAATTATAACAATTTGAAAGTAGAGTTAGCAACGACGACGCTAAGGAAAAGTTTCGATAACATTTAACGAGATAAATTTAATCAACTTCCAAACTTTGCAGGATAAAATAATTAGTTTAAATATTAACTCACCGATCTGCCAGCGTTAAATATTTTTTTGGAAAGTTTTAACATTTTATAGAGTTCTTCAGAAGGTAAACCTACCAAGAACTTAATATCGCTAGTAATAAACTTATTAAATAATTAGTATAACTTATTAAAAAGAAGAACTATTTAATGAAATTTCGGGTAAGGTAAATACAGACTCATAAAACAGTAGTACCATTCGTATCTTACTATTATTGTTCTTTCGTTGAACCCAATATGAAATAGCTAGAGAGTAAGTTACAAAAAACTAGAGAAAGTTTTAATCTTCTTTTGAATGTGTCGACGTCACCATATTTTTCGATATCTACATGATAAAAGAAGCAGAAAATCAACGTCCACTGAAGAAGCTACACCTGTAAAGAGTGCATCTTAAAAAGGTACCTCGGAAGAAGAAACGGGGGGAGAGGGGAGCACACATAAAATTATAAGTTTCGCAATACAAACAGTTATATTTTCATGAACCTATTAAATATTATATAATTAAACAATAAAACACATTTTTAAAGGACGATATAACGAATGAAAATACAGATATGTTATTGGTAAAAGAATTAATTATTAAATTTACCATTAATTCTACAACCGTTATTATGTAGAATTTATATCGTGATTAAATTGTTTTTTGTAACTATAATCGCTCCCTGACTTACTGATGATATTCAAAATTGTTCTATTTTGAAACCATTTTATACGCTATTACACATTTTACAAGCTAAAGACTGTTTTCTACGCTCAATACTGTTTTACACGCTAAATACTGTTTTACACGCTAAAGACTCCTTTACACGCCATTTAACAATTTTATACGCTTATCTGACTTAGCTAATATGGAATAATTATATTTGCTTGTAGAAGTGAATGAGTAGACCTGGACTGCAGCTTAATCTATTTTAATTTTTATTTAGGTGTTTGCTTTTTCTTATTATTTCCCTTCAGTAAACATTTTCAAAATATTTTTTTATGGACAATAATTTCGAGATTTCCTCTTATAATACTTCATCGTCATCATCATCATCATAAGCAGCCTACTCCCGTCCACTGCTGGATATAGGCCTTTCCAATGGCACGAAACTGAGGTCATGTAATACTTACACAGTATATAATGTTTGCGTCGAAAACATGATCAACACTATATACAATTGTACTGGTATCTTAACTAAACATAAAAACTAACGACACTAATTTACCTTGCCGTTAGAATTCTTAGCGAGAATTTCATGGGAGTGAGTTTAAAATTCGTTTGGGAAATGAGGAGAGTGGCTAACGATCTAGGCCACTAAGCTCACGGTGAGCTGTGACCCAAATGTCGATAACATAATTGCTTGTTGCTCGTTACAATCTAGTTTGCCTCGGTTACAACAGCTAATGTGATATTCCATACCGCCGCTTAGTCGTACCGGAGATTAGAATTTACTAGCGTCCAGTGGGATTTTCATTTTGCTGCTTTTAGTAATGTTCCGTCTTTCGTCTGTTTTATTTATTTCGTTGTTTTATTGTTTGTTGTTTCTCATGATACATAACAACAATCTACAAAAACATTGTCCTTTAAAAAACCTATAAAAAAAGTCCGCGATGGTATATGTTTATCTCTTAAGATTGAGTCATAGTAACCATTTTAATGTATTTAATTAAAATTTAAATTTATTGGGTTATTTAACGATAACATGTTTGTTCAATTTGGTTTGCGTCCAAATTGGAGAACAAATATTAACATGTTTGTTCTTCAATTTGGTATTAATCCTTATCAAAATAAATACAATAGTCATCTTTGGCATTTCACCTAAATTGAAATTGTACTTTAGAATACGTCATTATAATTAATACTTTAGGAGATATCATAGATTCAAAATAACCTGCCACGAAAAATCACGCATAGAATGGGAAGCAGGCGGGGAAACAGCTGCAGGCTGCTTACGTGAGCGGCGGACGAGCCGCGCACTGTGTGGGGTCGGTTTGTCGATTGTCATACATTTTCGATATATTATTAATATTGTGTTGAATTGTGTAATTAAATCAGCCAACATTCCGAATCTCCGCGGACGAAGTCGCGGGTAAAGGGTCTAGTGTACCTATAGAAAGCAAAATTAAATTAAAATTGGATATCGACGTTCAAGAAAATGAATTTGCTACGATTAAGAGTGATTTTTTTAAGAACGTCGAGAACTATGTATAATGTCCATTTATTGACAAATGAAAGAAAGTAATGTATTTTTGACATTAAAATGTTCCACACAACTTTGGCAGGAATGAAAATCCTGGTATTAATATGTTGTGAAAAAGAAAGCACATTTAGATATAAGGGTGAACAAAGACAAAAAAAATCAGGATTTTATTGCGTTAAAAATGATTTGAATAAGAAAGGATGAAAGTCGCGAGAACAATCAACAAGGAAGATCGGAAGAGGAAAACCTTGGGTCGTGCCAAAATCATTTGGAAGAATGATAGAAGATGACAATTTTGCAGTTCAGCAGGCAGAGAACGAAGCCTAATTATAGATTAACCAATAGTTGGTGCTACAAGCTTTGGTTCAACTTCTATATTTCGAAATATTCCAAAATAAATTTGTG
>DWEC01000859.1:0-15004 GCA_018245735.1 Microceris miodesmiata
GATAAGGATTAATATCATGTTTATTAAAACACCTTCGCAAATAATGTATTATTTAAGAACTATTTTGTTAACCATAATAATGGTTATAGTGGGTTAACGTTACAAAGCTAGACATATGCTGTCGCGGACTTTTAGAGGAGAACAATTTTGAACTGAGAGGGGAACTTTTAGAGGGAAACAATTTTGTAATACATGATTTTTGAGTAACTTTCACCGTTTGCTTAGCGCACGCAAGGAAAGCTCTAAGTTTTGACGTTGTCGCAATATTTTTAATTGCTGTTTTCATTCCTCTCCTATTCATCTTATCTTATATTATAGCCTATAGCCTTCCTCGATAAATGAGCTATCTAACACTAAAAGAATTTTTCAAATCGGACCTATATTTCCTGAGATTCGCGCGTTCAAACAAACAAACTCTTCCGCTTTATATTATTAGTATAGATCGCAAGGAATACTCGTACTACGATAAATAACAATACATATATCTAGTGACGCTCGAGTAACCGTAAACGTAAATAAACATCGAATAAACAGCGCGCCTGTAATCCTCGAAGGAGTATGCAGAAGAATGTAAATTGAATGTAAATTGAAGATTTACGTCCCACCATGGAATAGGTGGTGAGCCATACGCCGGGCACAGATCCATACTCCGAGCAAATATTAGAAATTTATACTAGAAGATCTAAGTTTCAAAAAAACAATAGTACCGGAACCGGGAATCGATCCGGGGACTTCCCGAACAGTAGTCGTGGTTGTGATTACTCGACCAACAAGGCAGTAAACTTGCAATGTACATATAGTATGTATGTTTGTCAATGACAATGTACATATAGCATGTATAGGTATCAAATGAAAGGGCTCGCTGATAAGAACACGTAAACTAATACAACGTCACATTAAATCTAATAACATAATAGTAAAAAACAACTTTTTAAAACGAGTTTTTATTTAATTGGCCTAAAAAGAAGAAAATAAACTTTAAATTAAATCAATCAAATCAATTTAGTACATGTATCACAACAATTTATTAAAACGTTATCGCGAGATTTACCTGCGTACTAACTAGTCTTGCTTGACATACATATTAAATAGGTCATTCTATAATTCTATTTTTATGTATCCTATAAAATAAGCAAATCTCGCGACAAGCTTTTATATAATTTAATAAATTGTGTAATACAAGTACTCGATTGTTTACTTTGATTTGATTTAAAGTTTATTTTCTTTTTTTGGAAATTAAATAAAACAGTATTTTTTTATATTTTTTTACCATTTATTTTAGTATCTTGTAAGTTGTTATAAAAGCATTTACCATTTTTATTACAGATCAGCTGTTTATATTTCTACGAAATATATACAAACAGTTTGGGGGCATCACAAAACTGTATTCATTTCATTTGAGGGCGGTGAACATCTACGAGCCTGAAGATTTCGAGGTGAGCCTTTCTGTATCATATGACGTAACATCACGCCTATATTTCCTTAAATAGCTGGGGAGTGAAGCGTAGTACGCGTAATCAACCAGTTATGCTGTACGTTCCATGGAGTAGGGGGGAGTGCTGCCAAATACCAGGCACAAATCTGAACTCCGTGCTAGTGTTGGCTGCTGGAGCTGTTCCACAACGCAAAGTTTCGACTTTTACGATAATGTCAGCCATTGCCATTCAAACGCTAAAACTTTATCAATGTGCGCAAAAGGATAAGCGTCGTTGCTATTGATCACAATAACTTTACGAGACACCCCGCCTGCCGAGCCATGTTCCCTTATCGCTAATGAATACTTCTAAAACTAAGAAACTAAGTTTTGCTTACGTAGTATACGTTCTAGGAGCGAAAAAATTATCCTTTCATTATTATTACATAGTCACGCTGCGTTTCTTACAAGGTAGCCAGAGAGCAATGAGTGCCAAATATCTCTAGTCTTACAGAACTATCGTGCTTCTTCTACATTCATTATTGTCTTCATACCTTGGTTGTTTTGATCAAATAAGTCAGATACTAGCTGATAACGGAGTTAAAAGTGTCATAAATTCGACGTGCATGTATGAAGAAATTAACGTAAAATGACATACTAACATAAATAATGTTATTTTACGAAATCGTTGCTACAAATGTAGAAAAGAAATCTACTCATTTGACGAAAACTTTTAATTTGTAGAATTGCTACTTCCATTGTGTTAACTATCGATATAACCACCTCGGTGTGGCCTCTTTAACTCGCTAAACTCGTTAAATTTCTGGCTAAAAAATCTCTAAAATGATTTCCCGGCTAGGAGTTCGATCACAAAACCTCCGGCTCAGAAGTCACGCTCACAGCCACAAGACAACGATGTTGTCAAGGCAGTTTTATATTACTTTATTAAATATATGGTATACATATGTACATACGTTTACTAAATGTGTACACACAAATGTTCCGATAAGTCGCACGTACAGATAAAACGGCCCATGGCAAATTAACGAAACATAATTACGAAATTATTCGCAGTTGTCGAAGGATACCAAGACTCACCTATCTTTACCACATAGGTCATAAATCTCCAAATCTGGTGTATATGTATGAACAGAGTGATGAATTTAAAAGCAGCACGTGAAGTCTGTAAGGATAAAGATATTTGGTTCCCAAGCTCTCTGCCTGCCCTTTAAGGGACCTGGCGCAATGGTATAATAACTAGTAAATCGTACACGTAACTCTGATTTAGAGACAACAGACCGCAATGAAAAAACAGTATAACCTTTTTCTTGCAATTAGAAGAAAACGTCGACCATCAGTTCCACCTAAGATTAAATAAATTAGAAAAGGACATATCATCACGCCTGTAATCCCCGCAGAGGTGGCCAGAGGAATGCAGAACACTCTCACGTTTCACCGGTTACGTTTACGTCCCACTATGGAATAGGTGGTGAGGCTATTGCCATGCACCGGGCACATATCCAGACTCCGAACCACTACTAGAAAATCTAAATCAGAAAATTTTGTAGTGTTCGACCCGGGAATCGAACCCAGGACCTCCCGATCGGCAGTCGCACTTGCAACCAACACGACCAACGAGACAGTCAGTTAAGAAATTATCGTTATAGAAATGACTTTTTGATTGTACTAATGTTTATTATGTTGGTTAATGCTTATTATGTTGGTTAATGCTTATTATGTTTCTAAAACAAGTCTACGGATCTCCAACGGTAAAATATTTACAGTTCTGCTTGTAACCCTCATTAGAGTGATTTTATTCCTTACGCGTCCGTCCAAACGGATCACAATTTAGGGCAAGTTTACGTTAAAACCACTCTGTATATATCCTCCGACCAACCAACAGGCAAAGCTTCAGATTCAGAATTCAGTACGCCCCAGACCTCAGTGGTGAGTGGTTGTGTGATTGCGCGTGAACTAGGGAGCACGCGGGAAATGAACAGGTATGTATGTGTTTTTTTAGTAATAACCAACACGTTCTGACAGAAAGATCTAGAATTATTACATTACTAGTACACTGCGACATGTATAGAGTTAGTTGAGATATTCGAATGAATGTTTCGTTTGATTAGTAGACGTGTTAGTTAAAAACCTTCAAAGAACCGCGAGTGAGCGTTCCTCTCCCGTCTGTTCCCTAGTCCCTTTGGAGTCCCTGTTGGGATAGCATCGACTGTTTTCGCTATAGCTATTATATATTGTATTATCAAATATGTAGGTTGTATAAGCGTATTTCTTTAAATACATCATAATATTTATTCTATTACACATCAAAATATCATTTTTATTGCGAGTAGTAAGAAGGTCGTACAGGATTTTATAGTAAGGAGTCACCTCCAAACAGCAACATTCATTTATATTTGATATAAAGTTATAGTGAAATTCTACTCGGGATCACTCCATACATGTGAACTATGCTGACGTTTTGAATTGGGCAAACTTGAACAATACAACAACTACAACGAGCTCTTATGAATTCTTTTTTTTTACTTTAAATAAAATTTTACTAACAAACAGCCTTTAAATAAACGTGGTCACAATATTGTGGAAAAAGCTACATAAATAGGATTAATACTAAAACGCGTACGGATCATGGTAAATTTCTGGGTCTGCCACCACGAACCATGATCTGGAGGTGATAGGGTAGAGGGAGGATGTTTCAAATTACACTCAAAACGTGCTCGGACAAATCATCTGCTTCAATTATCTTAATAAATCTATTCGTTATCTTATAAACTCAGCAATTTTATTGTTCAATGATTCGTCATTTTTTAATTGGAATTATCTGACAATAGCTCTTTTATTTACTTGACTAATGACCAATCGTTCGTTTCATTCGCTCGTCAGTTCACTCGTGATATAATTTCATTGTTATTTTGAATTTTCGTTCTCGTTTGATGTTTAGTGAATGAAGCCTTTACACGTCGTTGATCTACGACTAAATAATTACCGTGTCACATTATAAAGATCCTTTGTTTTGACTTTTCATTTTAATTCTTATTAGTTTTTTATTACGTTTCATTTTATGACTGACGTCGTAATTCTAGGTTACGTAAATTTAATAAGTTATAATTATAATTATGTCCAGCGGTGGACTAAGATAGGCTGATGATAATAATTATGATCTCCACAAGAAACTTTACGGGGCAGGCAGAGAGCATCGAGTGCTAAATGTGGTCAAGGTCTGATCAACACCAGATGAGTTAGTAGTGTAGCCAGCTTTGAAGGAGAACTCTTTTCTCTTTTGGTTTTTATAAATCATATACAATAATTATTAATGTAACATATTCCTGTTTTCGTATGTTTTATAACCAATGAAATAATTGTCATTGTCGCTAACCATTCATTCATTTAGTCATTCGTCAGCTGATTTTGTTGTTATTTACCATTCTTATTGGGCGTTCAGAGATTTGACGCTTATAGGACGATTCCTATATTATTTGGTTCATTTAAACTAAAAAACGTATGAAGAATTACTACTTGATTACAAAACATTATAGATACCATTTATCATTTTTGATACTGATAAATTATTCTACGTAAGGGTAGGAACATTTCCATTTAAACCCTAATAGAATTTGTCTCTCAGGATGAGTTTTATTTATCATAATGAAAGAAACAATGATTTACAACGGTCAAAATTGCAAGCATTTTGATTTCATAAATGGAACTCTATACGATATTATAAAATAATTATATAAAAAAAATTAATCTTGTAATAGTAAAAATGTTGCCCTTTAATATTTATCGCAAACGCTTTCATGTGAGTAAAAATTTAATCGCACTGGATGGATTGAAAGAGGAAAACAATTTTCCTATCAGCTTTCATTTTTGTTCAATCATTCGCTCGTCTGTTTTCTTATGTTTTTACTGCCATTTTCATTTGCCGTTCAGCAAAACGATCAGTATTCGTGAGGTGCGTGAGTGATTCTCATTTTCGAAATTTTGACATTTTGTACATTCGGTCTCACTTTAGAAAAATTATCATGGAGATAGTTTTATTTACTTTTTTATAACTATTAAAACTATATTAGCGAAATTGATTAATTTTCTCTGCGGTGATCTCATTACAAACGGCAGGACCCTACTCAGAAGGACCTTAGTTCCGAAACCAATAGGCCCATTACGATAAAACTAGACGTGAATTAAGCTGGAACGTGTGCTTACATACAATTATTCTATGCTGTACACCAAACACAGTAAAATACAAACAATACAAATTTGCAGAGATGGAGAAATATAGATAGATAATGATGAGACATAAAAGACTAGCTATTGTTCAGAACTAACGAATGTCGATATCTCTTTTGAGGTGATCATATTTTACTATTGTCTTTCTATAGAGTAAGTGAAAAAAATGGATATGTGGGTTATGTAGATGTGTAGGTATTCTCGTTATGAAACGTTAAAAATCGCTCCAGGCAAGAAGGTTTTACGTGAATCCATTTTAATAGACGAACTTTAAATGAAGCTTCCCACAGTTTTTATTATCTTTGGTTAAATTTAACATTTTATTCTGGAACTTTCTAGAATTTTATTATCAGTGATAAATTTGGGGATTTCTATGACCCAAGCGTGGATTTGATTTTCTTCAACTCAAGAAATTACTCAAAATCATTTAACGGAATCTGATTTTATAGATTTTATTTTTAGTAAGTTTTCATTCAAATTTAGAACATGAGTTTCAAATTCCAAACTCAATTTTTAACTTAAAATCGCTATCTACAAAGGTCTATAACTTTTTTTACTGGAGGACTAAATACATACACCCGCAACTGGTAATAACTGTTGCTAGACGTGACATTTTATTATGAAAGGCAGATACAACAGTTCGGGATATTGCAACAATAACAGATAGAGAACGTCATATGAATCTATTCGGAAAATAAATATTCAAAATAAATTTATATACTGCAGATGTTGTCTGAACAAGAATTCTTTAGCACATAAACAACACGTACTCCAGCAGTACGTTAATTAAACGACGATTGTCCGCATGTAAACATCGCTTAACGAAATGGTGAATAAAACAGCGTTAAATGCCGTTTCAGGGTAAACGCCTCCGTAAACGTCGATCACGTGCGAATTGGATTCGCTCAGTTAATTCTTCTTCGTACACACCACATTTTTTTTCAATTTCTTTTTTTTTCCACTTTACATGAATTGGGGGTGGGGAAGACATAAATGTCCGTAACCAGCGCGCATGTATAAAGAGAGTGATTAGTGTGGAAGAAGCAATTCATGTCTGTAAGGGTGTAATTATTTGATACTAGGTGCTCCCTGTGAAGACCATAAGGGACGTGGCGTGGTGATGTTATAGTAATAATAGTTCAGTGATGACGTCGAATCTACTTGATGGAAAGTTAAGATGCGTCCTAAGATGGACCATGCGAGTCTAGGAAAAGCGGATGTTACTTTCTTTGGTTAGCACAGTCTACAATACGATGATCTGTGCTGGCGTTCCTGAATAAATTCTAGACCGTGCAGGAATTTCTAAATCATAAATTTTATTGTCTGTTGTGATTTGCGAGTATTTGTGTACTCATCGTGATTCTTAAAATATCTGGGACGATATTTAAGTGAAGAAAATAAAAAATGAAGTGAAGTCCTAACTAGACATTGCAATGACTATCGAATCTGAAAACTTATCTAATTCAATTGGGTACTATCTGATTGTAGGTATCGCTTTGTAAAAGAATTGTTAGAATGCAACTGACACCAACATCAGCCCAGATACTGAATACGACTGTAGCGAATAAAAGAGTCAGTCCGATGCAAAATTGGTTCTGGCCTCGATGAAGATCCTGGGGACTAATAACATCGCTTCAAGGCTAAAACACAGAATATGTACATTTATTTTGCTCTCAAGATCCAAATTAGAGGACCCACTCTTACAAATATAGGCTCTCATTATTTCCAATGTTATCATAAACCGTGCATGGTCTATAATATGCATCGTTTCTTATGTAACTGTTTTACCCATTTCCCAAATTTATGGTTTTAACACTTCTCTATCTGAGCCAACCTAACCTAACCTAACCCAACAATGGGACGGTAAAAGGGTTAGTGATGATGAGTATATATTGTCATCTTCAGGCTATAGGCTATAGTTGACTTTTTGATATTTTTCTTTTCTAACTTCATTTTTCTCACTTTCTGACTCAAGAGCAGTCTGGAATGTCTGTATCCTCGGTCTACAATAATTGCAGCGAAACTCCTGTCTGAAATGAACTTGAATTACGGGCACAATTTAACATTTCGCTTAGTACCATGTTATTTTAACATTTTTATGTGATTATTATACAAAACTATGATAATCTATTGTAATAATGTAATGTAATTTTTATAGAAAATGTAATATTAACAGCGTGTGTAATATTTGTCACTATACATTTGGAAAATAATGCAGTACCTACTAATTTATGGCAAGCTTGCATAAAGTAAGCTGGCTGCAAACTATTTTTCATATCACCTTTCATACCGAAGCTATGATAGGCTATGTAAGACTACTTAATGGATAAGTGCGCAAATTCATTCTAGATTATTCTGTACACATATTGTCACGCTATTCCACGTCCAATTAAATACACGAGGACCGACATTAACTTTTACGTATCTGTGTAATCACCCTAACAATCCCCATTGGGACAGCCTGTATTTAATTAAATTACGGGAGCAGTGCTGTAATCTATCAAATTATTTTCGTGGAATGATACCATATTATTTATACGTTTTCATAACACACTTCTGTCGGGGATTATGTTTACGACGCTATTGATTGCAATGTTGACTTGGAAAAACATTAAATAGACCAAAATGACAGCATCCGATCTCTCCATGGAATAAGTAGTGGAATTTTGCTCAAATTATATATATTTTAACTAAAATCAAAACCAAATACGCAATTATCTTTGAGGAATATTTTAGATTAGAATGCCTTGTTGCCTGATATTCATCTGGGTACCCAAAGCACAAGTGGATACCCAAAGCACACAATATCAATGATGGTTCTGTCAAAGTGGTAACATGGCAATAAACACCATCATCTACCAGAAGAGATGTACCATGATATGAAAGGACACATTCTTAATCGACTTAAGTGTTTAAAAATAAAAAAAGAAAAAACGAGGGAAGATAAAAGGAAAGCTTTCTTTCTTCGTAGTCATTGTAGCACATACTGAAAATTCAACAAAATTACAATGTACATCCAAAAGAATAATTACATAAGAACAAACAGATATAACAAGAACATTATGAACACGAAATGCACACGAATTGTTATTTATATGTCACTACTGTCTACTTTATGTCCTTTTTGACCTCCGCGATGTTAACGGCGTCCTAGAAAAACTATGTATTGTAGCAAGAATAACAAGATCACTGTTTACATCCGGGAACCCGCATTTTACATAGATATTATTCTAAGACGATGTAAACAGTGTCCTTAGTAGTCTACGACTTTCTGACTAGGACTACTAAAAAGGAGCATCAGTTCTAAAGCATAGTTATAATTGTGATTGACCTCAGGAAGATAGTTTCTATCGACACATTGGCGTGGTTAGCAACGAAAAACAATCAAAGAGCATTAAGACATTGATAGCGATTGATTTACTTAAGCAAAAACACTTTTTATCTCAACTGCCAAAATTTTCACGTCGTTTTCATTCATTTTCATCCTTCAAAGGGCGCAGTGACTGTTCCCATTACGTAATACGAATAGGTCTAGGGAGCGAGATAAAAATTTCGTACGAACTGTTTTTCTACGGTCCCGTACTCACCGTTGGGTTGGAATAACTTGTTCAGGAATTTTCTAGGCGTGTTTCAGTTTGGTGAGAGGGCCCTCGTCAAATGAGATGAGATGGATTCCACTAACTCAGTTACTCGTAAATAGCATACACGGCTTCTCCAGTCTTATTTCATTCTGACTTGTTCTACCTCCTCCGGTTTTGTGATACTTGGTATCGGAATTGTCTAATTTGGCGGGAAACATAATGGCAGCAATGTCCTAATAATTGTCATTACAAAATCATGTCTATTCATATGAAACGTCTGTTACTAAATTGGTTACGAACAACATAATTAAGGTTTTTACGTAGCCTCAATGTTTTCCATAATGGTTTCTATCCTGTGAGAAGTACGCCATCCCGCACTGGGCAGCGTGGAGGACCATACCTAACACATTGTAGGAGAAAAAAATTAAACAGTTCTTCGAAACAATAAGAGTCGAGTATGATGAAAAGACATGGTGTCGATACTTGTAGAATTCTTAACCACTCTACCCGTCTACTTTCAAGAATTTGTTATAAATACTGAAATCAGTAACGTCAGTTAGAGAAGCAGATTACGTTTGTTTAAAATATGAAAAATAGAAAAAAAAACAAATTCTTCAAACAAACTTTCAATATTCTAGGGCGATGGTTCCTTTTGGGGTTCAAATTAACGTTTTGGTTTTTCAAAAATTGTCCTGTAACCTGTGAAAACATTATATTTATGTTGAATAGTAATTCATTTGGAAATTAACATTACTATAATCAAAACATGAAATTTAAATGCGTCACGAGTGATGTGATTTTGAAAAAAATTTACAACGCAGCCGAAATTCGCGCTTAATGAAACTTTATTGTAATTTACCGCGTTGCGAGATTTAAATGGCTACATTTTTTAATTAAGTCTGAAGATAAACGATGGACAATATAATGCTCCCCTTTGTTTGTATATAAATACATATGTATCTGTGTCTGTGCATACAATACTGGGGATTGAATATGACAATACTCGTGGATGGTATGTACGGTTTCGAGACACAAAGAGCCAGAGGAAACGTACTTGGTATTCTTAGTAGCAAACGTAACATCATGCTTGCAATCCTTGAAGGGGTAGGCAGAGAAGTTAGTATACTCCAACGTTTCACCACTTACGTTTACGTGACACTATTGATATTGGGTGCAGATTCAGACTACTACAAATTTCTGCTAAAAATTTTCATTGGTTTTAAGTGATTTTAAGCGAATAAATTGTTAGTAATTTAAGTTATTAAGGTTTTCTGCAACAATCTTCTGGTATGAGTATGATGTGTATATCTTAATGTGGTATGTGGCGCCCTCTGTCGCACAATCCACGTAAATGATGATGCAGACAATATTAGAGTTCAATGAAACGACACAATAATTTTACAAGGGCACGAGGAGATGTAAAGATACAAAGGAAAATACTCATTATATCGATATTATAAAGGTATGATTCAGTGTGTACTGGCTGAAGCCAAGTATGTTTCTTCGAGATGGTTCAAATAATTTTGAAACTACAAGAACTTTCTTCAAGGGATTCTGCCGATTTCAGACGTTTCTCAGTAGAATATTAAGGCAGTATGTAGCTATAAGATTAGGTAAGGTAAATATTACAGGCAGTAAGAAAATGCAAGTCAAAGCAACGGTGAATAGGATCTTCAAAGCGAGAATTGTCCATTATACGACGCACCGGCGATTTACATTACTCAGGATTTTCAGTGTATTAAAGTTTACAAAATATCGATTTCCCAAGTTATTGTCGGTTTAACAAGTACCTACTTTCTTATATGTAACTATAATATGATTTAATAATGACTTCTTTAAGGAAATTATATTCATATTAACTGGCTCGTTGGTAGAGTGTTTGTAAGCGCGACTGCCGATCGGGAGGTCCTGGGTTCAAATCCCTGATCGGGTACTGTTGGATTTTTTTAATTTGGAATTTCAAGTGGTGACTCAGAGTCTGGATCTATACCCAGTGTATGGCAATAGGCTCACCACCTAATCCATGGGACGTAAACGTAACTGATGAAACGTGGAAGTGTATTACACTCCGCTGCCTACGGCGTGGTGTTACGTATTTTCATATTGATGTTAAGTATTCAGACCCACCTCCAACAAAGGACTAATAAGAGTTAACGATGATTACTTAGTAATGAATCTAATAAAACTATATTTCACATTACTAGTGCTAAAAACGACGGTACCTTTAAGATGATAAACGAGTTTGGCACGATTTCAGAAAACTTTTAGGTAGTTACTGAAAGTGATTAAGAACAGTTGTCGCGTTTCGTATTTTCCAAATGTTTTGTCCTTTTTGAATAAATATAACAGTACTTGAAAGCCGAAGAGGTTAGGTACCGTAAATATGCGTTGTTTAAGCTATGAATATGAGGGTGAGAGGTGAAAAGCTGATTGATGACGACGATGAACTCATACACATACACATAGATTTTGCGCAAAAGCTCAAAACAGCTAATAAATTCAATCAAATGAACTAACATCGAGCTCAGTGGCATGCCATTGGAGGGGCCTATGTCCGGCAGTGAATGCTAAAGGGCTGATGGTGCGTGTGTTAATAACATGGTACTTATATATTATTCTTGTGTGTTGATAAAACGAAGAAATTTGTGCTATTTGTCTAGTTATGCAACATCTACAGCAGTGTTTATAAATCTTTCTGTTATGGGTAACCATTTGATTAAATATCTGTCTTTGCAAAGGACCAACAAGAGTATAAATTATTACAAAGTTGGTTTATAAAACGAAATACGCGTGGACATATGAAATGACAAACAAAGGTACCTATATTATTATATGCGAAATTTGGAAATATTTAATAATATTGACCACTCTATAACAGTTTCGCCGATTGTTTCAGATGCTTTCAGGGTCCACTAGTGGGCTGCGGACCACAAGTTAAGAACCATTAATCACATTGTTCGTACACTCTATTATTTTTGAGAAATTCTTATCAACAATTCGTCGGTACAGAGAGCAAAGAAAGATTCCAACTGTTATCATAATAATCAATTCGTTTTAGATTGCTTTAGTACTTCTTCAAGAAGCATTGGTATAGCGCATATTATTATATTGTTCACAAAAAAGCTTAAATTATTCCTCGGAACAGCGCTTCACATAAAAATCCTATTAACTACTTTTTGGCAGAATTTCAACATCGAAAGCCATTGCGAAAAGAGCAAGTAATTACCTATGGTGCTTATTTTCAATTGCCACTGTGACAAAACTTTTCGTAATGGATTTTTTTGTGCACTGTACTTTTAACTGCGAGTTCCCCAAAGTTAATTGATATGTTTATCTCGCCATTCAAGCAAAACGTTTATAGGATATTTCGTTAACTCTTTCTTGCTACCACTACTATTATATATGATTTTAAGAAAGTTTACGTCCATAATGTACCACGATGGCCAAATGTGGATAAGCAAATTTCACAAATCTTAGAGAACATTATGCAATCTTCGAGATTGCGTAGGTTTGCTAATGATGTTTTCATTCACCATTATAGTTAGTGATATGTCACTTATAATATTCTTAGTATAACATAATATGCTGCCTGGAAGTATTCGAATCCCTGATCTCCTGATTGGCCAACAGAACCTAAAACTGCTCAGCTACCACTGTTGTATGAATGATATACACACTCAACATGAAAGCAAATGTTTAGGAATTTACACAAAAAATATATACAAATTTATACATTTTTGAAAAATATATTGACAAAAGTCACAAAATTAGTCGAACTTACACTACTCGCTATTTCTACATGGTAACATGCCTAAGCGTTGCCATTATATTATTGAAGTAACCTACCTAATAGTCATTTTTAATTTCTATGACAGAAACACGTTTTATAAGGAGTGAAATATACTACCGATGTCATCATAGAATACTTTAATCATTTCACTACAAAATCTTCATGTGCATAATGTAGCTGTAATGCAGTAAATGTTACAGAAATTGGCATAATGGGTAGTTTACAGGATTATTTAACAGTGTTTGTTGCTTAAAGGCTTTTTACAAAATGTATGGTTTCACATTCCTAAAGACGACAGAATGATTATAATATAATAATATCATGATGATACAGAAATATCATTTCTAAAAACAATATAGTATCTTTACGTATCGACAGAGGGTTGTTTACCCTTCCCAGCTGGAGTCCGATCCTTTTCTAATCCAACGTTTAAGCTCGTAACCTTCGTGGTTTGGGTTTTCCATTAATTCCTTAACCCATCTGCGGCAACGCTCAGATTTCACTAAATATACGAATTTATTGGTGAAATTTATCAAACATAATATTTTTTAATATTTTGTTTGACGAAAAGTGGAATTATATTTCGAAAGATGGCACCTCCAAATACATTTGCAGTTTGTCTTCTTTATGGAGGAATGGACCCATGTCCCCGTATACCTACTTAGGAAATGGATGCTCCCATGATTCTCAAAAACGTGATGTATGTAAATGTATCTTACTATTTTTATTACTCCGTGAAACTTTACTGAGTTACATCAATCGAATAAATTACTTACTGAGCAAGTTTTATTTTGGAATAGTATTACTTGTCTCACAGCTCGTATGCTACAGGGCGCAGCTGACGCCTGGAAACTTTTATATAAATCATTTGATAGGATTAGGCACCCCCTAGTAAAAACTCACGATACTCAGAATCTTGTCAATGTTTAACTCCTGGAATGTAAATATAAAATTAATCACTTTAAAAGTGTTCGACAATATATCTCGTCGATTATTGAAAATGAAGAATTCTCATATAAATGCAGCTATATTAGTATTTCAATTGTTCCTTTCAGAAATAAAGGCGAATATAGCGAGGATATATCGATTCCTAAACATCATGAAAGCTTGTATAAATACGGCAGTCATGTCTTGGCACGCGTAGATAAATCTTTTATTCAAGCACATATTATCTTATAACTTCCTTTGAAAAATTCATAACAAGTATGTGCCACGAATAGCGTGATTTTTCTGTCTTAGATTATACATAGATATTTTTGTTTGATAACACTATGCTGGGTTTACGTATAAAGGAAATAACGCTGAAAATGTATTCATTAAATAGAATTACAACTTTTTAAAATCCTCGTCTTCACATCACTTCACTTTCACTTCACTCGTACTGGAAACTGAAGATATTGTGAGTATTTACATTATACGCATATTAAATGTTATTGTTAAAATGATTAATGTAGCATATATGATGCAAAAATCAAATGGAGGTGCACTTTATTTACCAGTCCCTACGTTTATTCAATAGAAATGTTTTCATAGGGCCGTCTCATTCCTTTTATACTCCATTGATCGACAAATGGACCTTTTCGTAGAGATACAAAAACGCACCAATTGGGTGTACTAAATAAACGTACGAATGTCGTTTAGAAAATGGATTTTCGAAACTGGCGCCCATCGAGGAGCTGCTAAATTTCTTCCCTGCTGTAAATTATTGGTGGGTACATTTTGTTTTTTAGGTATTTCGATAATCAAAAGTTCCCAACGTATATACAGTCCGTACTTACGAGTACGTGTATAGAATTATAATTGTTTAATCCTTGTATAACTCTGAGATCGCAGACTTGTTTGGAAATGTCTACCGAGAACCACGAGCCAGGTGACACAATTTATACAGAAAAATACCACAGGGAATAGTTATGTTTCTTCGTTTTCCTCCAAGATTTATACAAAGAGACAGTTGCATAATCTTAAGATACTATC
>DWEC01000860.1:0-14998 GCA_018245735.1 Microceris miodesmiata
ATTGGACTGTAGCCGTACTGCAACATGACTAACTTTATTCAAATTTGTTATTTACAAGAGTGCTGGGGGTTTTTTTCTCTGCTTTTTTCTCCCGGTCTACTATAGCCTGAAGGGCGCACAAAGCCGAAGTATTAATATATAACTAAAACATGACCTTCATTCATACCTTATAATGAATAAAATAATTTGAATTTGAATTGAATATGCATTAACTTTATGTCAATTAATTTAATATAAAAACCAAATTGCGCCCGTACTTTTTCAAACAGTGAGTTAATTAAAATATTTTTTGTTTTATTTTTCATGACTACGGGCTGCTAGTGCACCTTCTTGCGACCCCCTGTATGCGACCCTGAATTTTGTCATTAAAAATATTATTATATCAGCTTGTTCAACATAATTATAAAATTATAAAACTCATTTGAACCACACTAAACGTCCTGTCCGGCTCTATTTAAACTTATATAAACAAATCGACAAATAACTTTCTACTATTAAATATAACCGAGAAACAAATTTATTACAAGTAAAATAATTACGTCTGATGACTTTAAAGTACAGGTGTGACCTTAATTAATATTACTCAAATTGTCCTGAGTGGGAATCGAACCCATGACTCCCATATTAACAATCAGTTTCACTATGTACTCTAACGGACTAGTACCTACATTATTACATAAAATTATTCATATATATATGTCTTTGATAGTTTACCTTGGCATTATAACAGCAGTGTTTTTATCTTTCGCGTTCCTTTGGCTCTCCCTCATTTTTCGCACGTCGTACACTCTATCTCTGCTCATTTCTCGTCTGTCCACATCAAAACTTCTATCGCGACTCCTGTCTCTCACACTGGTGACAAATACATCGGGTTTTTCGATCTCCGGCAAACCGTAGTTCAGTTTCTGTTGGGCTTTCGGTGATATCGGTGATGTGGTTGCACTGCCTCTGGTCAAAGTCAAGTTTGCGCAGGATTTTGATGGATTCATACCGTGTGTTGGGGTGCTGGATGTCATTTTCATGGGAGTACCAGGATATCTTGGGCTGTCATGTTTATTAGGTGTTATCCTCACTGATGGCTGGCTGCCGTAGCTTTTTAGTTTTCTCGGCGTCGAGAGAAGTTCGTGCAGCTTCTGCGTTGCGATCAGATGCTTCTTCGACATGATTGGGGATGTGAAACTGACCGCCTTCTTCTCTTCGTCGTCAGACGGAACGATTGCGTATCTTAGCGTCTTGCCGTTAACTGTTTTCACAATCTCCGTTGGTATCTCCTTCATCTCGTGTTCATCTGGTCCATCGACGTTGTACTCTTCTATCTCACTCGCATCCGCTTCAATTATTCTCTTCTTAGTGGGAGAATAATCTACAATATCTTCTAAATCCTGTATTACTTCATAGCGATGTTTACTTCTGCTGTCTTCTAAACCATCGTCGCTATCGGCATTCCTCTCGTACCGGGTACGCTGTTTCTGCTTGAACTGTGCCATTTCTAGATCTTCACTCCGTGTTCTGCTTCTGACCATTGAGCGTGATGGCTTGCACATTAGCGACGATTGTCTTTGAAAGTGTCCGTTCAAATACTTCACCGGTTTCGGTGGCAATTCTGGAGGCTCATCCCTATTCCGACCAGCGGGTGACATCCTAAGTGGATTATCCGAAATATCGGTACGCACGATACGGTTGCCTATTTCTATTTTTCTCGGTGAATTCCCACCCAAAGGTGACATCCGTTGCCGATCGGGTGACACGATTTTTGTCACGCATGATTTCTGAGCGAACAGGACCTCACTCTGCGCGCAAAACGCTGGATTCGAGTAATATTTGTATACAATTTTCGGTGAATCCATCATAAGTGTATATTTTCCACCTTCTTGTATGCGTTATTTGCGAAGCATAGTTCCTATTGGAAAAGGGTGTCCTTAGACCGTAACGGTTACGGTTGACCGTTTCGTAAATGTCTTACGAGTTCGCTTAGGACACTATCGTATATTTAAATACCAAACACACACTGCCAAGTTTACTTACATTTCTTTAAAACAGATAAATCACCGAGTATATTTTAATCTATAACTTTAATCTGAATTATAGTCTTATAAAACAACTTTAAATCATATATATCACACAACACTGTAGTGTAATCGTACCAAATACAACATATAGAAATTAGAAATTGTTTAAAACACGTCCATTCGGTGCAAAACGTAACCGTCGACTAGAAAAAGAATTCGTTTTTCAAAAAAAAAGCCGCTTTAGGGTCGCAAGCGTAGACGCACCCCTGTTTGAGCACGCGCTGTTAATTTCAAAAGAAAACGTTAATTTCCTAAAATTTAACACTTATAACTAAAGAATTAAAGTTTAAAATCCACTGAGGAAATAACAGCATAAGCAGTTGGTAGAGTAGAAATTCAAAAGGTCATAACTACCACTTCTAAAAGAATATTAATTACTACCTTAAAGCCTTTGAATAAAATTAAATTTCCTATGACGTCTTTGTTGTCAGTTACATCAACTCAAATTTTAAACACCACATCTGTCTGTTACAGTACAGATGGATTTCAGTTTTATGACCTATATGTTTGAGAAGACATTCCTTTAATGTTAATGGCTTTCATAGTTCAAGTTCGACATCAATTATTGTAGTACGAATTGAAAGGAGTCAGTATGGCCCATGGGGTGTCAAACTATGTATTTTTTATGGTTCTGACGCACTTAGTTAAGGATTGTGTCATTTTGGGGATAACGGTAAAATTTTCAATAGCACCGGTCTAATTCTATTAAATTAAAAATGAACGTTGAAAAGTAGTTTCCTATTATTTTTATTACAAAGTCACGCCGGGTCCTTTACGGTGCGTGCGGAGAGCATGGAGTGCCAAATATCTTTCAACTTACAAAACTGACTATCTTCTTCTATATTAATCACCCTACAAAACCGGTGCCACTTATTTACACTTATTTAATCAAGATCGATTCGATGCCCAGATCGGGTATATGACTTTTCTAACTTGAAATTCTTAGTAGATGCTAGAATTAAAATAATAATATTAATCGACCCATTATATTGCCGGGTTCAAATCCATGGCGCGCACCTCTTTACAAAAATGCGTTTTAAATTTTAATATCACTTGCTAACACAAGAACACACACACTAACAACTTCACACACCTTAGAATTTTTTTGATATAATTTATAAGATGTGCAGGTTTCCTCACGATGTTTTCCTTAACCGTTAGCAAGTGACATTAAAATTTAAAACGCACTTTTGTAAGGAGGTGCGCGCCATGGATTCGAACCCAGCACACCCGGAGTGAGGGGCTGAATTCTTAACCTGGATAACCAGTTTGGATTATGTTCATTTAATATTTTAAGAGATGATTCAATATTACTTGCAATATTTTGTCTAGAAGCAAGTGCTTTCGGCGTGAATGTGCAATACATCGAGAAATACAATCACGTTTTTATTTAGAATTTTTTACAGATAAATGATGTAATAACATTAGTCACTAACGATTTTAATTGCACGATAATGCAGATTTGTCAGCTCTCCAAACAAGCTGGCAACTCCTTATGGAACAAGCGTTATCACCACATTCTTCCCACACATTCTTTTACCGAAATGGTCACTTCAAACTACTCAACGGGCCGTCATCGAAAATAGAAAAATAACACCTATATTTTAAGTTTCATTTATGGGGTGTTAATGATATGCCGCGCTAATGATCATGGTTAATAGAAATAAGTTAAAGATTCGTTCACAAGGTGAGTAGTTAAAAGAAAAACATTCTAGTATAAAGTACGGACGACCAGGAATTTATGATCCCAATCAGTGTGTCCTAACTCTATTCAATAATATTGGCGGAAAGTAAAGGATCCAATAATAATCTTATAGGGGGCAGGATATACCTGGTTTCAATCAGATAGTTTGTGTAATTATAAAATTTTAACTTATTTATATTATTGTTAACATAGTAAATGAATCAATTGTGCAAAGTTTTGTCTAAATATGTTTATACCTTTGGAGGCCATGTTGTAACTTATGTTGTTGTAAGGTCTGAAAACAAATATATACATATGTATACATTGCTACTAAGTCGAATAACTTGACGTTGCATGCTTCACAGTAAATCTTTTAAATACCCACATTTCATTTACACGAAAAAATATTTACCTCCGAAGAAAAGGAACGCGATTAGGCCTGCAAGTTCTCCTATACAGGGCGGGGTGTTCGTCACCTTGGGGCAGTCGTCCGCATGAACATTCCTCATGTAGACAGCAAGTCCTCGAGGCCCGTAATCCTATCCCAATGCCATTAGAATCGCAGCGTGGGATGATTCAATCCATCCATCCATCCAGCTAGTATTTATTTATATGATTTCAAAATATAAACAAATGACGTAACGAAATGTTGGCATGTGCGCGAAAGTTAAACACCTGCAACACAGATGTAAATCAAAAATAAAAACATTATAAGGGCATTCCAGAAAGTCGGTATATATCTTTTACTGATTATATAAACATTTGAGTAGAATTTTAGTCGAGAATTGTAATATAGTCACCTAATACGTTTTTTCGTCTGGTATGCCACGAAGCAATAAAGCCCAAGTAGTGTTCTTTGCTATGCATATATATTTGCTATGCATATATTATATATATTATATGCATATATATTTGGCCGAAAAATATACAATCTATGCTTTCTAACCTATCACACTGCGTAACAGTGACAGAAGTGGTAAAAGTGTGCTTTGAAGTATTATAAGGCAAACGTCCAAATTTTTCCCAGTAATAAGCATCCTTAATTGCTGGACGAATTTAATAACACACATGATCATACCAAATATACTTGACACAAAGACAGCATCAAAATTTGTGTGTTCGGCCATTGAGTACTTGTACTATTTATTATTATTAACAAAGAGGGCTCGGCACGTGCCTGTAACGGTCGCTGGCAGCTGCCAAGCGCAGCTGCGTGCAAGGTTACACGACCTTTGGTACATCGTTACGCCAGGTTTCGCGCCATTTGAACATCTTTATTAAAATTCAATTCCGTTAGTTCGAATTTAAATTCAATTTTTTTGCCGTTCAAATTTGCCGTTCACAAGTATATAGAGTACCTGCGTGTGAAGTATACTCATGTTTTGTCTTTTTGATTTGTTTATTGACTGTGATCAATTATTGCACAGATTAAAATTAAGGTAATTTTATGTTTAACATTTTTCAATTACATATACATTATTCATTCGAACATATTATTTTTACGATTAGGTTAATGTTGGTAACTATCTACTTAAACTATACAGTAAATTACTTACGAGTATAAGCAAGCAACAATTATTAATGTTATATTTAAATGGCGTGAAATAATAAACACTCCTCTAAAATAGTTAACCGGCCACTTTTTAAAATATCCGTAATTCCTTAACATTTAAGGTTAGTAAGAGACCAAAAATTGTCTATAGTAGGACCAACGGTATATAACCCCTGGTCAAAAGCACAAACAAGCCCCCGATCCCGCATATACTTTGACAGCGTCAGTATTTGCGACAAACAGTTGACCTTCATAAAAACTAATTCTTAAAACAAATCATAAACAAAAGAATCCTAAAGTGTTGAATAAAAACACATATAAAACAGGTACTTTGAAATAATTGCTTTGATAACTGTTTTGCTGTTTCATATTTATAATAATTATAAACCAAAATCCCGCGAAACCCGTATGAACTTTGACAGTACCGCTAATAATTTGACAGTTTCAGTTAAGTTCTACTTTTAAAAAGCTATTTACTGTTAAAAATCAAATATAAAATATTCGATATACATATTATATAAAAAAATTATTTATTGTACAGGCGATTCAGGACAATTTTAGTACCTATTATTACTTATTGGTAAAATGTCAATCTGTTCCAATAATATATAAAAAATAATATTATTATGGTGTGGTTTACACGAGATGTGATATCTCTGATTTCCAGCGGGACACTTCGAGCGAAGTAGAGATGTGATAGTTGCATAAATTAAATATGCAGATTATATGACTATCAGTTAGTGCAGGTAATAAATTTTCTGTTACTTTCTATTAATATTAACATTAATGAAACCAATGCATGTCCATAATATGCATTCCTAATACAAAACATACTTGTATTTCTCTGAAGGGATAAGCAGGATAAATGCTCAGTGAAGTTTTACATTATTTCTGGTCTGAATGTACAATATGACCGAAGCTTATTTTTTTTAAACTCTTGTAAAACAAATAATGAACCGTCATGGGAAGCCTGGCAGATGTGAAACACCGAAAATATTTTGTACAAGTCATAATCATAAAAGAACAGATTACAACAGGAACTCAATATGGCACAATGAAAAAATAAAATATTACGATTTTTTTCCTGAAAATTATGACTGTTTATTTAATAAACATTTATTTTCATTAAATACAAAAATACCACACCGTACACACTATTACATATAGACCGCATATACAATTATAACTACTTACATAATATAAACCATCATACAGCGTGGCGACGCTTGCCGTGGCAACGCGTTTAATACTGCTGCTCAAAGAATAGCCTATTTTTACATGCCGTGATGGTTATATTGACATAATACATATAACACTTAATTGATACGTTTGTTGCATAGGTAACATTTAACTGGAATGTTGTCCTTGTAAATAGAAACCTTTAATGGTGGGCATTACATGCTGCACCACGGTTTTAAGCTATCATAAAGATGATAATAATTTTCAGTTAAATTCTTAACATTTGTAAAGACAAATGTTAAGAATTTAACTGAAAATTATTATTGTCAACATAAAAATAGGGCTAAAAAAACTCGATGATTCGCGACCACAGCGACCCCTATGAACTGTGTCTTTTAAATATTTCAACTCGATCAAACACCAACTAGTTGCGAGTCTTCAAAAGGCTTATATTTGGGCGAGTACTGAATACAACAAACGGGAGAAAACAAACAGAAAAATGTCATCAAACGTAAAGAAAAACAAATCGAGGTCGTCGAGGGCGGGTCTTCATTTTCCCGTGGGCAGGATACACAAAATGCTGAGGAAGGGAAACTACGCGCCCAGGGTCGGCAATGGATCGGCTATCTACTTAGCAGCAGCTTTGGAATACCTGGCGGCGGAGATTCTGGAACTCGCGTCGGACGCAGCCAAGCAGAACGATAAGAGTCGAATCGTTCCCCGCCACATCCTGTTCGCGATACGCAACGATGAAGAGCTGAACAGGATGCTGAGCGGTGTCACCATATCGCAGGGCGGCGTTCTCCCAGCCATCAACCCAGTGTTGCTGCCAAAGAAGACCGCGAAACATACCTCGGCTGTTCAATAGTGATGTAAACAATCTATGCAATTTTTGGTTTTTTGTTTGTTGTTAATTTTATGACGTACGTTACAGGTAGAAACTGAAGACAAAGCTCTTGTTAGAGCTGCATATATTTCTTGTTTCAAACGAGACGTCAAATAATATAATTTAAAAAATGTAACATTAAGCCTGTATGCCCCGAAGGGGTAGGCAGGTAATGATAATATTATAAAGTTATGTTTAAAAATTCTAATTCTGATTCAAGCCCTTGAGAGACCTGGTACGAAGTTCTCCACTTGAGAACTATCATTGCACTATTCCTTTTCCAATAAACAATCCTGATTTTCCTTATTTTTCATAAAAGAATTCAAATATTGCATTTAACCTGATGTAACCTAGGTCTTTTATTACGGTGTTACATTTTATTATCATAAGAAACCAGGAGGATGTTAAAACACCCCAAAACAAATTAAGTCTGTGACGTCTTAGAAATAAGAATATTTATCAGCCCCTAAAAGGGCTTTGTCGTCTTTATATAAATACCTATTATATTTAATTCATAATGGAAAGCTCAATATATGAACTCACTTAATGGCGTTTACGCCCTCTCGCCGCGGACCCTTCTCGCCAACTGTATGTCTTTTGGCATAATTGTGACTCTTTTAGCGTGAATAGCGCACAAATTAGTATCTTCGAACAATCCCACTAAGTACGCCTCACTTGCTTCTTGCAGTGCCATAACCGCAGAGCTTTGGAATCTTAGATCTGTCTTGAAGTCTTGCGCTATTTCTCGCACCAAACGTTGGAATGGCAATTTCCGTATTAATAATTCGGTGCTCTTCTGATATCTTCTGATTTCTCGGAGAGCGACAGTACCGGGGCGGTATCTGTGTGGTTTCTTAACACCTCCCGTGGCTGGAGCGCTTTTTCTAGCGGCTTTTGTTGCTAGTTGTTTTCGCGGTGCTTTGCCGCCCGTTGATTTCCTCGCGGTTTGCTTTGTTCGCGCCATTTTATTGATTGTAACCTCGTCTTTGCAGTACGGTGGCACTAAATTCTCCTTCCATTTATAGAGATTTTGAGTACCCCCACCACTTTGTCATTTGTAATGCTACAGCGCTATCTGAGTTTAAGTAATTGTTATAATTACATTTTGCATAGTTTCCTACATAAATGCTTTTTGTTTAAGTAACACGCTTCAAAGGTAAGCATTCCTGTGACTCTAGCGAATGAAAATAAAACATATTTTACATATTAAAAGTAAAATGTCTACCTGGGTGATATTATTAGTTGTAGACTCCAAATTGAGCAGTAGCATAAAGTAATCGACAGACATTGTAAAATTTACGACTACCTTCAAATATGTTTTTATCCTGTTTACCCTACAATTGCCAGATTATGTTGTCCTTTAGTAGGCAAGTGTTTATACCCGATCATAATATTTTTATTTTCAAGGAATTTATCATGTCTACAATTGTTTATTTATGAAACAATCGACTCAAATCGGCTGTCCCATTTCAAAAACTAGTAAGGGACATTTTTTTACAAAAAACATTTTATTGTATAATCTTGCTAACCTAGTATGTCCCTACCAAATACAAAAACACCAGCGTCTTAAACTCACAGGAAAGCATATATTTAAGCATCAATATCTAGTAAGTGCATCATTTACTCCCTCGTATCCACTTTAAAACCTAGTAAATCACTTTAACCAATTCAAAACCAAATAAGTCTCTAGACTTGCTATTATTTAGTATTTTTTACAATCAACACCTGTTTTTTTACCTAACATAAAACCTTTCTAAGGCTGACCTGTTTTTACGTTTATGCACTTTCCTGTAAAATTTGGTTTTGAGTCCTTACTGGGTTGTAACATTTTACAACCCAGTAGCCATGTAGGGCCAGGGCAGCCATGTAGTATTACCACATTTCATCAGTTATGCTTCACATCTTATGAGAGGAAGTGGTGTTCTATTACTATATTCCTGGTATAATAACTTTTTGTATGATCTTTCTTAATGTACATGTGTTCTATAAGTTTATTCTGTCAGATTAATGGGAAATATTGTATTGGCTAAAAATGTAAGGTATTTGAATGTTGGTAATACATTTTTTTTATAATTAAAAAAAAAGAAATAACAAGGTCTCTTGAGGGAGGCAGAGAGCATGGAGTGCAAAAAGAAACCTTGTAACTCCTGATTATCTTTATATTATATTGACATTTGAAAGTCTTGTATGTAAAAATACTATCAAAAAGAATAACTCAACATGGTCCTCGTAGTTGAATAGCAAATAGCATCAATAACTATTTGCCATTGTTTCACTGTTGGAATATGGGTCTCCTCTCATATTGAGAGAGTTAAGGTCATAAGGTCTGCCACGCTGGCCAAGTGCGGGTTGGCAGACTTCACACACCTTAGAATTTTTTTTTTATAAAATCTAAGGTGTGCGGGTTTCCTCATGATGTTTTCCTTCACCATTAGCAAGTGATATTTAAATTTAAAACGCACTTTTGTAAAAAAGTGCGCGCCATGTATTTGAACCCTGCACCCCCAGTGTGAGGGGCTGAATTCTTAAACACTAAACTAGGCTATCACAAGTAGAGACCTACAAAATCCACCATAAAATTCTAACTGTTGCACTTCCAGTCCATGCACTGCCTCCACCTATTTAATGTTATCCACCCATCTTAGAGTTGAAGGTTTAGATGTCTATACTTGTGGTCCATAAACCAATACATTGTCACTTTTGCTATTAAGTTTTTCCTAAGTATTCAAATATATGTTTAAATATGTACCTGCTTAAATTTGCTATATATGAGTTAAGCTGGGAATGTAATTACATTATAAATTTGCTTCATTACCCCATCCATTGTAACTTCTACCGATTTCCATATCAATGTCTTGAGAGTGATGGTAACATAGTTTTGTAGGTTTAAAGTTGTTTCTCTGTCACACTTCCGTTCCTAGCATTTAAACAAGTGACTTTACTCTTATCCAATTAGGATAATACTTTAGCTCTCTCAACCTGCTTACCTTATCATCCTTGCTATTCTGAGATGGTCAGTAAATATTGAGATTATAGGGCATTTTAATTAAAAATATTGTAATCATTATTGTTATAGGTAAAGGGAGGTTTGGAGCCAGTGTTATAAGACGCACAGCATCCTTGGACACACTATATCACAAAGGACAATGGTCCAGGGATTACTACTACCATGCGGGTCAGCTACAAGTTGACAAGTCTACTCAAGTAAGAATATATTTACAGTTGCTTGATGTTTACTAATTGTGGACTCTCCTTTTTTCAATTAGATGTTTTAGTAAGATTGAAAGTATTAAAAGTCTTTGGACTCATACCTTTGTTAACAGTACTGGAAATGTTTCTATTGAAATTATTTTTTCAATTTTAATAGTAAAAGTTTTTCAAAGAAAATCTATCTGGGAATTTTGGTTTTCACTACTGTGAAAGTGGTCCTTGGTTGCACTCTTTTTATTGTCTACTAAAAATTATTATAGTCTTAGTTATGACTACAATAATGTTTAAATTTTTAAAACTAATATGAATGACTGCTTTATTAATCAAAATAATTCAACATTCTAAATCAGATAAAAAACATTCTATATGTATATATTTTAATAAATTTCAAATGCCTTCTTTAAACTATTTACAGACTGACGAAGGAGGTGGAGTGTCAGGTCGTTCATCCAGAGGTTCTGAAGACGATAAGCTGGACCGTTACCTGCGTAGCCGCCTTCAGAGACCACACAAGGCAGCTGCTTCAGGAGATTATACCTCTCACACAATGAGCCCCGGATTTTGTAAGTCGTCATTGTTCCAACACAATAAGTGTAATGTTCTAACATTACGGATGTGTCTAGAATTTGTTATGATAAGCAACTGTGACGGTACTAGAAAGGACATGTATTCAGTAAATATTTGTAAAGTATTCTTTTACAATGTAAAGCTGCACATGCATTTATTGAGGATATTAAAAAAGTGGTCCAAGACTTAAGGTTAGAGGTGTCTTCTATTATTCTTATTTATATTATTATGTCTGGCCTTGTAAGGGGTAGACAGAGAGTACTTAGTGCCAAATATTGGTTCATATAAAGTGATATAATCTCATAATATGGATATAAGAAATTCTTTGTTATTATAGTATATATATTGTCAACTTACTATTGTCAAAATGATTAAATTAGTAGATAATTATTGAATGGCTTTAATGGGTTACCTAATCTTTTACAATAAATAACTAAAAATATATTTACTGCTATAAAATACAAATAATTTTGCATTTATTGTATTGTTCTCATCTATTTAGGTATAAGATTATAAACAATTTTATTTATTAGGACTCAACCGACATATAAGATCTTAAAGAATATAATACTTTATGTTACATAATCAGGGTCCCGATTTGGAACTGGCAGTGTACCTTTACGAGCAGCAAGATCATCGGTGGAAGGCCTCAATCAGGAGATAGAGAAACTTGTACTTTACCCAGCAAGCGGCACACAAACTCCTCATATTGACCGATTACGAGATAAGGTAAATAACAATAATAATTACTATAATAATAATAAAAGTATCATTGTGCCAGCTTACATATAGGTTAGACGGAGAACACTCAGAAAAAATAAGGTAAAGAAATTCCTTCAAACATATTTAGAAAGTGTATCCTATTCAAGGATAGTGGTAATGTAAGCTTTTGTTTATACTGTTAAGCTGATGGAATTAGGTTAATTGCTCTACCAATCACAGTAAAAGCTTACTCAAGGAGTAACAAGAGACTCGGTATTCTAAATTGTTGTATTATGATTTAAAGCCAACCTTGATGGCTACCAAAAAGATGATTATAGTTATTTATGTCATATCTGATATATGTGAAGTTCAGAATATCCTGCTGTATTTTCAGGTGACTCCAGAAGGCCATCGCGCGCCACTCGCTGAACTCTTAAGACGTTCCGTCAACACGCAGACGCCCCACGACCTCTGTCATACTGCTCATTCCTCAGGTAATAAATTATTGATTATTATAACTACCAATTATTCGCCAAATTAAAATATGTATCTTTTATTGAATGCTGAAAATTGTGCTTCAGAAATGAGAATACTCAATTTTCACACTGTAATACTCCCTTTTATAATCCATAGGACGTAAAAACAATTAAAATCAATCATAGTATTTGATACCTTTTTATGCAAAAATATACAAATATCTACCATAGCAAGGTACTAATATAGCATATAATTATAATAATGAAAAGGGTTTTTCAGACAGTTTTTTCTTCAATTATTTATACTTCTAACTTTTTAGTATAATTCTAGGAAATGTTGATGAATATTGTATATTTTGTTTCCTGCTAAGATGTATTTAATGTAAACACAGTATATACATACAAGATTATTTGAAGTAATAAATGGTTATATTTTGCAAATACATACAATTCGTAGAATTGTAATTTTTGTTTATTTTCTAAATGTTTGTTAAAATATAGTTATTTTATATGAACATACATGTAAGTTTGTTTTTAGGTTTAATATGAATACTATACTTTATCTTATCGTGTTTATCTATCCAATGAGGACATTAGAATTTACATATAAATGTATTATGTTAAAATGGTCTGGAGTCAATTGGACGCTTGACATTTTATAAGTAACTCCTGTGTCTAAACAAGTATTACGGGCATAGATTCGCCTTCGCGGGGATCGCTGTCCAGCGCTGGGTCCGCCGAGCTACTAGCGGCAGGTCTATAAACAGTATTGTAAACGAGCTTCTAATGGTGCCTCCAAATGGGTCACATTTTGGTGCAATATATTGACTGTAAAATGTACAAGTTACTAGCCAGTAACTTGGCAGAAGGTTTTGTTTTAGTTAACATCTTTGTACAAAAAGCTTAATAAATAGGATTAAAGTTGAATAAAATGTTAGAAAGGGACAGTAGCATCAAGGAAAAATTCGAAATATCGAAGAAGTCTGTTTTGTTTTTATTATGGTTTTGGTATCTTTCTTACTGGTTATTTGTCATTAGTATTCCATTTTTGGTTTATTCATTTAAGATGCGATAACATTCAGATAAAACTGAACTAATGAGAAGGAACACATCACCTGGTTATCAGAAATATATTGTTGGCAATATTGCGGTCATATATTGCACTAAAAATATTTCCCGTAATGTGTGGCCCAAAGTAATGACATCCCCTCGCAAACCATTGCATTAGTAACAATGCACTGAACATAACTAGTTTGACAGACTCAAGCATGTAAAACTCCTTAAGCTTTAGTTTTTTTTTTTTAATTTATTCAGTTTTTTTAGACTTGTAATTAGTGCAAATAAACACAACTGCAAAATAAATCACCGTAACATGTTTAACATTTCATTTTTATTGTATAATTAACCTTGGTATTCCTGGCATTAGCCTATCAAGGAATTTTTTTACGATTAAAAAAGTTAAATAAAAAAATGTCTAAAATGCCGGGAATGAAACAGGTTTTCTTGTTAGTATTCACCATTTAACTAATGTCACAAGCAAATCATGTAACATTAATTTGTTTTGCTTGATTTTAACATATGATTGTACCAAATGGTATGACAATTGGTAACTGTGTTAAATCAATTTGTCAATTAGATTATTTGCAGTTTAAAGTATGTAGTGTAGTAATACATTGACAAAATTTGTTTTTGTTATATTTTTCTCTAGAATCAGGTCAGAAGTTGTATAGATATAGAACAGAGCTGGCTTTGTTCTAATGTTGTTGTTTTTAGTTTTCATTGATAGCAGTAGAGTGCATAATATAATATTGTCCGTTATTGTGACATTTTGTTCTTATTTTCAGGCGGTAGTGTTTGTTCGTCACCAGATCTTGACGGTTCTAAACTCGGCACCTCACCTCAGATAAATCGTTTTTTGGCTCGTGAGCCCCCAGATGGTTGTGAGAAAGTATGTATTAAATTTAATAATAGTTGTTTCTTTATTATTGTATTTCTATGTTGCTTTGATTGTGTTAGAACTGTTCATCTTTAAAACAGTTTTCAATCATTACGGCATCTGTTTATAAGCTATACAGTAATATCTGAATTGTTTTGTTCCAATTTAGAACTTTTGTAGAGAGTTACATTAAGCCTTGAAGTGTATAGTTTTTAAGTTTATACATCAGGGGTAGCCATAAACTAGTCATTGATCTTGGTGCATTCTCTTGAAAATAAATGTAGCTAATATCTACAGAGGTACAAGTCTATTTGTAATTCTCAACAAAGAACATTGATTATAATGTTAAATGTTCACTATATCATATATTTATAAGATGTAAGCAGTCGCCTTAGATTAAATTTGGGCTGCTGTAAGTTTTTTCTACTTAAATATTGATAAAACTTGCAAGTAGCAAGTCAAAATAATAGGTGGCCATGTTATATATTTTACATAAAGTTAGTAAGTATTTAGTTGTTTAAATTTTACATATAATATTTCTTAATCCAGTATAATTTACCTGTGATTTGATGCATTTCAGGTGAATCTAAAGGCCGGCGAGGGCGCGTACGCCGAGCCGGCGGGCGTGTCGCTGATGAAGCCCTCCGCGCCCGCTTTTACGCTACGGCCGTCGCTCGGCTCCGCCTTCCAGCCGCTGCAGCCTGCCGCGCCGCACGCCGCGCCCCCGCCGCACTGAC
>DWEC01000861.1:0-14986 GCA_018245735.1 Microceris miodesmiata
CCTGAAAAAACACCTCACATAACATGTGCCCTTTGATCTGTTTGAATGTGTATTAGCGTTATTCTGTGACGTTATTCTGTGACGAAGTTTGTAACAAATATTAACCGCCCACTCAGTATCTCATCGAACACAATATATTGTGTTTTACCCTAGTATATTTCGTTTCATCACGTTTTATATTTAGACTGCAAAGTATATTACATCCAACAACTGATTAACGCTTAATCATTTTAAAACTAACCATTGTTAGATCTAAAACGACCCTTTCCTTATTTTATCATTCATCATTAGAATTTGTTGCTCATCAGTACCTAAGTCACTTATGTGGGATTAACGTTATCAATTGTTTAGTTTTTCGTAATAATTTGCTATATTTTCCTTAATAAAATGGTATAACCGTAGTTTTTAGCTAAACTGATGTCGAGAATTCTTTGAACATTTTTTGTTATTGCCTACACTTTTGGGCTTAGTCACCCATGCCCATTGAAGAGCCCATCCTGTACATAATTGGTTTTCCTGTCAAGAGTGATCGATTATGTTTTATCACCACCGATTCTTCTCTGGAATGGCGTGATGATAATTCTAAAGATATATTTAAGTCTTCCATAATTGTAGAATCAAAGACATATTTAACGACAAAAAAGAGTTGCAGCTCTACCTCTACTATGTCATGTCATAATTCAGGTAATTGTCTTAGTTGGTACGTTAAACGACTAGTAAGTATAGCAACGCGACTTGGCAAACGTAGTGTAGGACGCCCTCTAGCTAGGTGGAGTGACGATATACGCTAAGTGGCTGGCAGTGATTGGATGCGAAGAGCTGAAGATCGAGCTCAGTGGCGTGCTAGTGGAGAGGCCTATGTCCAGCAGTGGACGGGAGTAGGCTGATAATGATGAATAAAGTATAACAAGCACTTACGTAGTTCTAGCCCATAGATGCAAGCAAATCCGTAGATCCGTATTTGGTAACGCTAAATTCAGTGAATGCCTAGTTGAGTGGCGTCTACTGGCAACATTTTGTGTAGATTTCTGTGGGTTACAGGTTCTTTTAAGTTAATTATCTGCGTTCCTAGCCATACAAAAATGACACTGTAATCAGATTTAGGTTTTCTTTACTTGGGTTAGAGTTTCAATGTCTAATATTTATTGCATAATAAGCATTTTACTCTTAATAATAGTAGAAGTTATGATACATAGAACTATAGAAGACAGAACTCAAAATAGACAGACACGTGATACTGACCAGCAGAGAAAATCTATCGCCATTTAAAATCATTATTATAAACTGGGTGGCATCTCACTGTGGGGTACATTCTGACTCAAGGTATAAAATGTTTGTTTAATGTGCACTTAATATGATTTAAGTATGATGCGTACAGTTAATTAAATATTAAAATAAAGAGAACGTATGCACGACGTATAAGACATCATATAAATAAATAAAACGGATGCACATACATATATTTAACAAACATAAACATGATCTGTATTTTAATACTATATTATAATTCATTTATTAGAACATTGTCAACGTTTAAACGACTTTTTTACGAGTCATATAAATAATATTTTATATCAGGAACTATAAACGAACATACAAATAAATCATCATATTTCACTTTTTTTATTACTTCTTTTCTTACTTTATATAAAACTATCATAACAATTTAAAGTAGAAAACTTTTTTTTCAACCTTTTACAATTCCACTGTTGAAATACGGGTCTATTCTCATATTAAGAGGGTTAACACATGGCCACGCTGGCCATGTGAGGGTTGACAGACTTCACAAACTTTAATTAGCGATAATTTTAAGAAAAACATGTCACAAAACGCAAATAAAATATGTTGTGACGATTTTTGTAACGTGCGCACAGATCATCGGTAAACATTTTAACTTATCACATACGTTCGCGAAAGTGAAAGCCTCTGACACCGCTCACAATCGAATAAATATTTAACCCGCGCGTTACATAACACACGATCAGTTTAATGGCTACTCTTACGAACTTGGTCCACTTCGGACGAACAGTGATACGCAAGGAATAAAACTCGCTTAGAATATGAACGTCTATTTTAAGTTTCAAATAAATATATCCAGCTAGATGAGCTCGGCGAAACATTGCAGGCTAAGACTGGATGCGGCAAGGCGAGGACAAGGCGTGATTAACGGAGACCTGTATCCCACAGGGAACTAATAATATTCAAATAGTCCACAAATACCAGATAGTCTAACAATCTGAAGAAGACAGCGGGAAGCTGCTGGATTCGGAAGGCCCGGGGCCGGAAGGAATGGCGCCGATTAGGAGAGGCATATGTCCAACACTGAACATTTAGAGGCTGATAATGATGATGATGAATATAATATTCATATTTCACTCTGATACTTTTATAATTGCCAGCACCTTGATTCATGTTAAGGCCGCGAGAGCCACAAAGCTATTGTTCATAATTTGTATTTGTAATGAAAAGGCTAAACGTCCAAATGAATTGTTAACAATATAATACCCCTATTAGTTACTAAGCAATGTATTAATAATTAATCTGTTAATAAAATTATTCTTTTCAAGATAAAACCTTCGATGTAATTTTTAAAAGCATTTGCTTACATTCCAGCATCAGACACGTCCATTGCTTGAAGCGCCAATGCTTATCGGTATCATAACATTACGAGAACTCGTTTATAAGACATTACACATTAGCTTTAAACCGACCAATGGCCACATTGTATGAGATATAACACTTAGCATTATTATATATTAAAAATAACATAAGTAATTCTGGTACTAAATATTACTACATGTAAGTTTCAGTCCTAAAATTTTATAATCATCATCAACGCTTTTATACATCCACTGTTGGGCACAACTTTTCTATCATCGTAATTTTGGAGTCATACTCAACAAACATAACATTGCAATTTATCAGACTTCTCAATCTTAGAGGAGACTACGAAGAACTCAAAGATGTATGACTATCCTCATGGTGTTATCTATCATCGTTGTAACAAGAGACATTTTTATATTAAACATGCAAATCAATTGGTGTAGCGCTCATTGATAGGATACGAACTCTAGACTTCCGCAGAAAACTGAAATACAAACTATATACTAAAAATGCTAAGGAGATCACATTTGTTTACATCACATTTACTGGTATAAATTGAAAATATAATAGTAACTTGTACTGAATATTAATAAGGTGTAATAATTGTACTGTATATTAAGGTAAAATTTCAACGATTTCTGTGAAATTTACTCAAATTCAGCCAAAACCAAGTTGTTGCATTGGCACTGAATAAATGCTTAAGGTATTAAAGTTAGTACTACTAGCTCTGTCGTGTAGCAAATTGCAAGCAAGTAAAGGCAGTAGTTAGTACTCAGATAGATGACCGCTTCCGGCAAATTTTCACAACCGTTTCCGGTTTTCGAAGGGCATCTTGAACAGTTAATTCCAGTTGTTATCGTCAAGTAATAATCTTTAAGTCTCGACAGATATCTGTAAGGGAATTTAGAAATATCCAATAGACCTGTCGTTCACTAGTCTATATCGTCGCCAATCGCACTGGATCAGCGTGGTGAACAAGATCTACATATATCTTCACATCTGTAAAACAAACACGAGTCCAACAATTGTTCATAAAAATAGTACAAAAGAATAAAAATAAAAAAACACTAAAATTCTTTTTTTTTAATTCGTTTATTATATTATTCGTCGATAACCGTTTATTAGAGTTATTGTATCAAGATACTCGCTCAAAAATGTTATAATAGTTTCTCACAGGAAAAGAAAATCGGTTCAGGTACTTCGTTCGAGAGTAACACTTTTAAACGTTTAAAATTAAATAATAAATTATCAAAGTGAATAATAAAATGATTTTAAGTGAATAATAAAGCTAATGATTTTAACTAGCCATAAAGAGTTAGATTATATTATTAGCCCTGATCTTTACATGCGTAGCTTCTTATCTGTAAGGGTCATTGGAGAGCTAACAAAACAAGTCATAATCTGAGATAAACAAGCTATATAAACGTCTTATAAATAGTTATTTTATTTTAAAACAGTCATGTATATTTCTAATTCCAAAATCATTATAAAAAATTAATACCCAGATTTAGTAGACATAATAACTTTTTAAAAAACGGTGAATGAAAAATTATTAGAAATTATTTGAAAAAACCAAAAGTGCAATCAACTGAGTTTTTTACAGGTGAACGTAAATAATAGCAATGCAAAAGTGGGTCTCCATAAACGGTGACGGCTCACCGTGTCAGTAGCGTAAATCGCGAGGACGCGAAAATTTAATTTGTCACCGAATACGCAATCGGGGAAGATAGCGTCATCGCGGAACGTAACCGCCAAGTTTGATAACTGGCAACTTTCTCTGTTTGGCGGCTGGCGGCTGCTGTAAGGCTCGCTTCTAGTCGAGGGAAGCCTGCGATCTGCCTCACTCCGCGGTGGCCGACGGGCTTGCACGTTCGTGGCGGTCGGCGCGCGCTCGCATCCACTCAGTTTAAACCCAACAGTGATTTTAAATTTCGAACTTGTATCTTTGTGCACTCACCGAACACTCATGCTCGTTTTCATGACAAAAGTTTTTTAAGTGACTCCTGTTCGGTTGTCTCAGCTAGACGGCAACATGGGAACATATTATATGTAAGTGTACTTTATTGTTTACATTTATTTTACATGCGCGATTTGATTTGTGGAATAAAAATATTGGTTAAAAATATAAGAACTAAACGGCCTAGTTTATAAACAAAATGGTTTTTGCTTTGTCCTCGTACAATTTAATGCTTAACAACTCCTCTCTACGAAAGTAGGACAAAACTAGCTTAACATTTACATCTTAAACTGATAGATTTTTGATAGATTTTCATTGGATAGGATAAATAATATAAGCAGACCTTAATTTGCATTTGTAATGTATGCAATCCTTAAAAGTGTATGACAGTTGTGGTCAGTTACAGAAAGCTATTGGCCTTGTTATGATAACCTTCTAAGTAAATATTCGAATTATTTTGTGTTCTATAAACTGTTGAAAAGTTGCTTTAAATTTCAGTGACATCTAGACAAGGTCTTCGTCCTAAATAGTTAGCGTGAACTAACCAAAAACTTAAGAAACATCTGATACTGTGGTACAACTAACTATATAAATCGGTAGTTGATGATAACCGCCAATCTCTTTTACGTATATATTACTTGAAAATTAAAAAGTCATTTATGAATATTTCCCAAATATCACGAAACACTTATGAATTAAAAAAAAAACTCAAAATATTTAGAAATATCTTTTTTGTATTCTGGGTCTTATTTACTTTTAAACAGATGGTAGAGCTAAATAAAATTCACCAGATAGGTGTCACTAAAATGTAAAATTACCTAAGTGATATTTCTTCTCAATTATATACGTAATATGTAACATAACTGGCGAACTTTTATTCAATATATGTAATTCACATTCGCACGTTATAAGCAGAGATGCTATAATAAAAATACTTCCTACAATTTTATTAATAAAGTTATTGTTAATTTTAATCAATCAAATCTTAGCAACTTTTTACTAAGTAATTTATATAACAGATATTAATTTCAAGTGTCATTGTTGCGTGGAGTCAAAAATGGCTTGACCTACTCTAGCGCAGGTCATTGATCACTTAAAAAAATTCTCTGTCAAACTAAAGCTTACATTGGCATCTCGTAAGTAGACCGTTATGACATTTACTAATAGATCTATTATATCATCAAATGTCTGTAGCGATGTAAGAAAGAACTTTTTACTGACACCTCTGAATTTATTAAACGGACATCGGACGCAATAGATTCCATTTTCCCTTGTACAATGTTTGCGATCTTTTTGTTTTCATAAGCAATTTTTGTAATATTTGTAAGTTAGCTGCCGTTTAGCTAACTTTGTAATGTGTTTATATAACATTTTCACATCTCGACGTAGACTGGACGCTAAAAATAAAACACACACTATTTATGTCAACTCGGATTTAGGTCTAGGTTGCGACATTGCATTTTAATTTACGTCAATTTTATATTTAAATAGAGCCAAAATATTTTGACACAATTTTAAATATATTGTATGCGCTCTACCCATTCTGTTACGTTCCTATCTGTATACGTTACTTTTAAAGAAAGATTTTCTAATAAAACTAACTAGTACTAATTAACCAGTACTAATTTAGAAACTTCCCGTTCTTGGGCAACTGCCCTATAAAGAATATTGTAATAAAACTACTAACTTCGAAATTCTGCCTAAATTAAATGTTGTACAAAAAGTCTACATATATAAGTTTCATAAGAACTATAACAAAATAACACCGTACCGGTACATCGAAAGACCTCGTACAGGTCCGAAACTAGTCGGGCCATCCTGAAAAACGTACGTGAGTTAAGCCGGTACATTTATAATCAAAATAACATCGCTTGGTTATTTTTTAACATATACATATAATTATGTTAGCTATTCACCTTAGTATGATAATAATAAGCAAAACTCTTATTATTAAATGTATAAACAAAAATAGTCGCACCCGTTTAATTTATATGGTGTACTTATCAGAAATATATACTTGATTGCTTGGTAGATCGTAATACTAACATGATAGCCCTCATTGAATATCGTAAATCTTAGAAGTCAATTATGTTCTGTACGTTCGGCTTCTAATTTACAACATGTTACCTAAAATATTGCTATACCTCCTTTTAAAGTTCTTGAATTATATTACTTTGTAATTTAGTACGGTTTTCCTGAAACGTTTAAATACGCTTTCAACGTTTAGTCTTGTTATTAAGTTAAATACTGATTGAAAATACCTTACGTTTTTACCCGGACCCCGTTAATAATACAGGTTTTTTGGTAAATTCGTACACATGTGTTAATAAATTAATTCTTATAAATAAACGTTTGTGAAGATAAAGATATTTCGTAGTCGGTGCAGGCTGCCTACTCTGTAAGTAACATCGCGATATAATAATAACAACTTGGATTTAGAAATGAATTATCTATCTTATATATTCATCAGCGTCGGCGGTGTGAAAAGCCGTGCCTTGCGATCTCCAACCCGCATGCCGAGCGTGGAGATTACGGACATAAACCTTCTTTTGGGGAGGCCTATGTCCAGCAGTGGACTGAGATAGGCTGATGATGATGACATTCATAGTATTTATTTTTTTATTTATGAGCTTAAAGTTTGTTCATTCATATGATCTATAATCCAGTAACCAAAGTGAAATTTATTGGATCATAACCTACAAATATATCATAAACATTAATGTTCATGATATATCAATGGAATTTCTATTCTCAGAATCATCCACCAATTCGATGAATCAGATTGGCTCATTAACTTATTATATCGATGAAAGAAAAAATATCACATCCTACTATAAGTTCAGAATAATAAACAAAACATAAGAATTCGATACAATTTTTAATTAAAGTCCAATTAGTATTAATATTATCGAAACGAGAAATATATTTATCACGACAATAATGATAAAGTGTTAATAAAAAATACAATTTACATGTACGCATATGCAAATGTTCAACATGTTCTTATAATGAGTACATCACTGCATATCATTGGAAACGAGAATAACATCAGGAACTCGTAATAAACAAGACGTCCATTAAAATGGATAAGGCCTCTAAGTAAGTCGCCTACCGTTTATTCATAGCAGCATCTTCTGCGAATATTATTTGAATAATGAACGCGTTTTGTTCACTTCTAACGAATTATATGATTACGTACATATATACGGGTCTACGACGCTTCGTTATTGCACGCTCTTGCATAACTCCGTCCGAACGGTATACGGTTTTAAAGTACCATCTTTAGGAGAATCTCACATCGAATATGGGTTAACGGAACTCATTCAGACGTAATTTTTATTTTTCTACAATTCTCATACACATTTGTTATCTATATTGTGCTTGGAATCCGGAGTTTATTTTCTGTAGAATTTGCATGTGTTTATAGCGAAATTCAAAATGGACTGATCGTTTTTTAATCCGTGGCAAATATGTTTCTCCAGGTAGTAAGATAGTGTCTAATTCGTCTGCTACCCATAAATTAAAAAACCAAAACGAACATTTTTTAAACTCTACTTTTCGCTCATTTCAGGACCATTATTTCAAAATACGAGCGTGTTTCCAATTACCAAACGGAATTGAAATTCCAAATAAAGTTATTTCCCAAAATGTAGGTAATAAAAATAAAATAAACAATTGTAAGTCATCGTCGATGATTCACACCTGCAGTAACACAATTCTCAGTAATACAATTATCCTTTATTAAATTTTGTGTGACTAAATGTAGGAAATACTATAAAGCCAGTGCATTTATTCACCCTCATCGATACAAAGATATCCGAGTATAAAACAGATATTTCCTCATAGAATACTTTTCCTTATAAAAACATCACGTGAGCTCGTACGTATAGCTGTACTCATATTAATCGTTATAAGAAATATCATATTTAAACATCATAACAGGATGTTAGCCGTCTTGATATCTGTACATTGAATAACAAAGTAAGATTTGCATCATACAATTACGTATGCATTAAATTTATTACTATAAGTCAGTTTGATTTACGCTTACTACGAGTCATTGCTTTGAACTCCGCCCTCATTATAATAAATTCTTGAAAATAATTTATTTACATAAGTTTTAATATCGTATTAACCTACATTAATTCTTGTACTCAGCGTAATAAAATGTTTGATAATACTTACATTCCAATATACGTGGTTCCCATTTCGTTGCTGCAGTAGTCACACGGGCGTATAGAAACACAGAGACTTGAGTCTTTCTCAATAACTGGGCTTATCTTACTATCTAAACGAACATAGTCCAGTAATTACATATATAATTATCAGCCTTTCATTAGTTAAGATTTCCATGCGAATGATAATACTGTAAGTCAATTTGCATGAGAGTAATGTATGTTACCAATGTATTGCCTCATCTTCTTGGATTGTAAATGCCGTACTGTCCTCCTAGCAACACATCTATTTACATAAACCTGCGGATCAATTGGTTATGCAAGGCTTAAGTACCCGTAAAGTATACCATATATCTCTGCCCGAAAGCTGGTAACAGAATAAACATCTATTACCTACTGTTTTATGATATTACCACCCCACGTGTTGCATAATGTAGTATTATGCAACGGAACAAAGTCTATGACAAATATGTAGAGTTCGACTGTAATTCAGTCGAAATGCAATTACGACTCAAGCAACAATATTACGATTTGGAAGTCAAGCTTTAATGAATGTACGAGTAAGAACTGAGTGATTTTTATCGACGCACATCTGTTAGTCCATAGAAAACACCTGTACAGAAATAGTAATGATTTTGTATGACTGGACAACTTTATACATAATTTTATTTTATAATGTTATGTTGTTCTTCACAAACCGACATACTTTCTAGCAGAAGGCCATTAAAATAAGTAACTAGACTGGATACAAACTGACGCAGTTACGAGTAAAACCGGACGTATGAGCCGGACAATTAACTACTTCTTGAGACGGAAAATGCTCTAGTTTCAAACTTTTATTTATTCATTTATCTTTATTCAATTACATGTAATTTTCTCTTAAATAAAACTAAACAAACAAAACAGGTTTTCTTGCGGTTTTGATATATTTATAATTGAATGGATTTTCCCCAAAGTTAGGCATGTTTTATCAAATTTATTCGATGCGATTTAAATTTGGAATGCCATACGGTTTCTCGTAGGTAAACCAATAAACATAGTTCGTCTATGTAAAGACTTACTTGTCTAGAGATAAAAATACACATGTACATATGTACATACATACATACACATGTACAAACATACACATACTTATGTGTGTATTGGTCGTACAAATCCGAAGCAGGAGAAAAAAACAAGTAGCGGCCTATCTTAGAACTAAATGGGCTCAAAATTTAAAGAAAGGGAGGGAATTAGTATAGGGAGTCATCATAAGTTAGGTACAATAAACGATCTATACTACACTAAACGATCTTATTCGTAATGTTTGTAAAGTTGTAACCGTACATGTAATTAGGTACGAAGATGACTCTACTACGCAAGATCGCGAAGGTCAAAATCCATGCATTTCAGAGGTCGTAAAACGTGTCTATTTTAGAAACAAAGAGGTTGACGCAACGCGAATGCAGGTCACCATTGAGACCTGAAGCACGCACGAGCTACCATCCTCGATGCGTTAAATTGTTCATTGCGTAACAAACGATTCTTCAATGGATTACTCGTGACTTTATTTAATTCTACACGCCGTTTGGTCCTTATTATAAACTCTGTATCTGGCACTTAAACGTTTTTCTCTTCAATTCCCTTACACTACCACTATTTTTTTTTTTACTACGAGCATGAAGTTTTGTCACCAGCCTGTACCTTGAGATCAGTGTAATAAAGAAAACAGGTAAATTCAACTATAGGACAGTTAAAACTGTGCTAAACTTAAATGTAAAAGAAATCAAGTTATTTAAGCTGCTTACAAGTGAAAAAAATATGTGTTAATTATTGATGAGTAATTAAATATATTTCTAAAACGTTTTAAGCTGAAAATCTCGATTATTCCAGTGTTTTAACTTTAACTGCGATCATTTATTGACAGCGAATAATAAATACAACACGATATTCATTCATTAAGATTTTATCGTATTTACTTATATATAATATGGTAATTATCCTTATAAATTCATACAGCGTTTTATTAAATAACACAGTGCGATCGCAAGAAACCTTTTGCAAGCGCATGTAACATTCGCCCCAACTCTACCTCGCTGTTCATAGCATCATGTGACTATTTCGTTCGTATCATAAAACTATGTACAATTTCAGGTTTCTTAATAATTTTATGATTATTTTGTTGAGATAAATGTATAATTTACACAACATCTTAATTAAAGGCGGATACACGATGTTTATTGCGACTACACATTTTCAACGGATTTTCTGTAGGAATTTTGGTATTTTTTTGTAACAGTATTATTTTTTGTGTTTTTTATGTCAAGAAAAGAATATACGAGCAGGCAGTAGTTAGAAATGGCGATCGTCCATGCACAGCTGCAACCAACCTCTAAAAGACTAGTACATAGAATGCGACTATTAATATTTTAATGATTTCGAGTTTAATAGAAATAATGCCACAGATCGCAGTAACAGGACTGCAACGATAAGACTAAAAATAATATAATTACGTAACTTCACGCCTGTAATCCCGGAAGAGGTAGGCAGAGGAGCGCAGAACACTCCCGTTTCACCGGTTACGTTTACGTCCCACTATGGAATAGGTGGTGAGCCTATATATAATATAATTAATATATGTACGTATAAGCATTTATTTGTTCTCGTATATGAACATTCACGTTTTAACGTCGGCCCTATTCGAAGTTGGTTACCGATGTGTTACAGCTCCAGAGGAATTGGATGATCACTTTTACTACACATGTACCTATATATGTATTCATCTCTAGACCACCAACTACATAATAGACCGAAACACAAACTGTTATATCAACAATTGCTTCACGGTAAAAATCGATATAAATATTGGAGCTTAATGTTAGTAAACTTCAATAACCGCAAACGCTTCGCAAAATGCAATTTTGAAGTATTATAGAACACACGTAACACACACACACACACACACACACCGAAAACTCCCGAACAACGGGTTGCGCAATGCACGGGGACCTCAGCCTTCGACTTTCCGCTTATATAATCTGTTTTCGATTTCATCCAGCCGCAGGCGGATTCACTTTCGTTATTGACTCGCGACGTCGGCAGTGTGTTGACGCCTTTAGCGGGGCTCGCAGTAGTTACTAGATATATAAAAACGTACAGACGCTATCTGTACCGAGCAATGGGACGAAAAAAACATGAAAATATATGTATAACACTATATTCATATAATATTTATAAATAATAAAAGAAACCTTAAATGAGTTTATCAATACTTAGACGCTTATATGAATAATCGCTAGTAGATAATTTTTCAAACTAATTGCCTCAAATGGACATTAAAAGATGTACTAAATACAATATAACTGGACAGTGCAATGGGGTAATAACCCTTTTTAATTGTCTTTATGACTATAAGGCCCTCTACGAATGATAAAAAAAATTTGAAAAATAAAGAAAAATAAAAAAATAAGAATGAATCTTGTTTATAAAGAATATAAATATTAATAGATCTAGAATACACTAAGCTAGAGGACATGGGTTGGACTCTCTGATTCGGGAACTCTTTATTGGGTTTTACTAATATTGAAATTCCCAGTAATAACAACGAGGCTACATTTGAGCCCGGTGTCTAGCAGTAGGCTGAACCCCTATTCCATATTAGGATGTACTACAAAACTTCTAGATTGTGGAAGTGTACTACACTCCCGTGCTTACCCCTTTGGGAAAACCCAGGCATACTGTTATATGTTAAAACATCACTTTATTTACAAAAAATGATTATGATTGTGTCATGGCGTAAATATATTCGGAAATTCCGTTAATAGCTCTTTTTAAAACATACGGTTACAGTATCCGGTTACATGTAATAAGGTAATTATATTTTATTAAATATCAAAGTAATGAGAACTGGTTTCAGCGTGCTAATGAACAAAGGAAGTATTGGACAAAGTTCTAAAAATACACATCCCCAACACAGTACTATTAAAAAACTTTGCAGCTTTACAAAAAACATATTTATAAATAAATACCGATTCGCTATGCGACATGAATAAATGTCCGTAATAAAAGAATTCAAGCATATAATTTAACTCATATTTCTTCATAAAATATTATTTCATATTTTTTTATATACGAATGTATTTTTATTTGAATATTGTTATACAAAAACTGAGCTATACTTTGTCGCTCGTCTAGCCTTAATAGTTTGCTTAATCAGTACTTGAGCTCATAAAAAAATAACTTAAGACATACTTTAGGTAAATTAATGTTCATTGAACAGGATTGAATAATATAATTTTATATACTAATAGACGCCTCACCGTTACTGACAGAGCAGAAACAGATAGAAACAAAATGTTTCATAACTGCGAATGATCCTCGAGAGATTCTTTAAGAAAATACCATGTTGCTAGCTAATAAAAATCATATAATTATTACAGATAGAGATAAAAATTTGAGTATTTCCATTTAAATGAGTCATAATCGCCTATTTATTATATACAATGTCCTAATTGCTTTAAAACCTATAGATTACTGTTTAATCCTTCTCGCCAAGGTCTAAGCTGTTAATGTTATTATAAGATCATGTTAGCCGGATCTAAAAAGGACACCTGCTGTGATTATGCTTTTTTATTTCGATGTTTTTACTCGAAATATTCATAATGGAACAGCATGTCGGAGGTTTCAGGCCTTTATCAGAGACAAAGATAAGCGGGTATTTCAACATATGTTGTGTACACTCTGCCGTAACCAATATGTATTGAATGTCGTTATTTTCTTATTCAAAAAGTACCGATTTACAAATTTGCATATAATTTAATTTATACTGTATAAGTATACACTAATGTATTTAATAGTAACAATCAACAATCCACATTTATTTTTCAATTGACCACCTTTAAAAATTGAGCCACAAATCAATTACATTAAAATCTAACTTCAATTAATCGTTTAGTCAAATTGAATTACTGAATTATTCAAAAGGTATTCGCAGCGTAAGCGCAAACGAATAACTCTGATTGTCTAATTGTAATATTGTTTGGTTGACCGATTGCGGTTGCTTGGGTAACGACCACGTGAGATTCGTTCAGCGTAACAGTGTGTAATACGGACTTTCTTCCTTCCTATATTATTGCACAATGTGCTACACGCAACTGCATTATAATACAATACTTTAAAATCCTTATTAAATTTTTACACGTGTCTATAATTTGTAAACATAAAACTTATATGTATAACATTTTTTTTGACTGTACAATTTATAAATAATCGTTATTAAAATCTCAATAAAACAGTAACCATAATAAAATTGTCTTAAATATGTTTCGTATGTGTATGTATGAAATGTTTCGTATGTGTGTGTATGAAATGTTTCGTATGTGTATGTATGAAAAGCGGTGTACCAATTATGTTTAACAGTTAATAATATCTTGGAATACCTCCGACACGGTCATCTGATCCCAAAGTAAGAATCAAGAAAGCTTGTATTATGGTTGGTACCAGACGAATGATAAATTTAATATATATACGTATATAACATACACTTTTATAGATACTTTTTTACACCTAGACACAAATATTTATTCTGGATGGGAATCGAACACACTAACCCCGGATTCACTAATAAAACTAGACAAACGGGTCAGTCACTCAATAATTTAGATGACAATTGTTGTCAGATATTAACAATAATTATTTTGAAACAAATTTTTCTATTTTAGTTTAGAAACAGTCCAGATGATCGTTATTACAATGATTCCATTCATTATTCAAATTTCATAACGGTGAATAAAAGCAACTCTTAAATAATAAGACAAAATAAATTCTTATAATCGCTTTAGATTAATAGGTGTCGTGTTTTACGTCGACCTAATTTTTGCGTTAGTTAATAAATGGTTTTGTGCAATACTGCGCTTAAAGACTTTCTCTTCATATTGAAATTAATAAACCCGTTAAAAGCTAAGCCTTATGAATCTTACTTAATCTAACGGTACTGTAAGTAACTCAATGATTCCATTTTCAAATGTTTTAGACATACTGCCATTCTACAGTTCTCATTTTTAAGTCCAACGATATTAAGTGATTTGTGTCTAAAGCAATTATTTTTTTGTGTCACAGATATGTTATCTATCGATTTGCTTCCATGTTTGTTAAATAAATTATTTATGATTTATAATTTAATTTCCTTCTCCAGTTATTGGGCCTGTCGTCGATACTTTTCTGAACTATGCACAATGTGGTTATGATAGCGTTGAAATTTTCATAGTAAATC
>DWEC01000862.1:0-14981 GCA_018245735.1 Microceris miodesmiata
ATGCCATCAGGCATTAAGTACGCCCTTGTACCCCTTAGTTTAAGGTGTTACTAAATATTAAATAAATAAATAAATAAGATCGAAAAAAAATCTGAATAAATCTTAAGTCTTTAATTTACTTTACTTTAAAACAGAAGTTCCCTTTAATGCTCTTGAGAATAAATAAAATTCCTCATGCAAGATACGTGAAACTGCGCGTTTGATGCTCAAATATTATCAACAGTAAAATTGCATTCTGACTCGCTAATTTTAGGACAAAAAAGACAACTTGGGTGTACAGAGCTATAAATTAAATTCTGGAGTAGTGTTCCAATAAGAACCCAACGACTTCATACTATTTGTGGGTGCCTAAATGTCAGATGGCAAAACTATTCCTGCTCTGGAGCCTGTGGCTACCATCTCGTTGCCAATTTCAGGATGTCATACGAGTATATTTTAATGGTGGCAAAGCTATCATGAGAAAAATTGTATGAAAGTTTTGTGAAAATACAAGGCAATTTTAAAAGAATTTTTGTTCTAAACTCGTACTTTGAGGTGGGAAACAGGTGTCTAACTAAACAATTTTATTGTCTCATTAATTCATCATCACTTTCATTATATTAGCATCTGATCTTCCAATCCTGGATAGTGGCCTCTCCCTCTGCCACGTAACTCGTTACTCAGCTGGTCTCCTGCCGATACCATCAGCCTTTCTTAAGGTCAAACGGGTTAAGTTTCTTGAAGATAATTATAGCTCACAATTATAGCTTTATATAGCTCACAATTATAGCTTTAAATTAGCTCACATTTCGATGTCAAGATAAATCAGATAATGTATATCACAACTTGAACGTTAAGGGTGCAGGTGACGCGGGAGATTAAGAATCACTTATCTTTACCAAATAAGTCAGTTACTTTCTCAAGGGGAAGTCAGAAGTCGATTAAACCATCATTCATATATGAAGAGGAATGAAAATCAGGTATGTAAGTATATTTGGCACTCGGTGCTTTGTGCCTACCTCGAAATGGGATCTGGCGTGATGATATAATAAAAAAACAGTTAAGTGTGTTACAAATCTAGAATGTCATAATCATTAATATCTGTGCAAATATTTGCAAGACAAGTTTCCCAACACACGTACGGTGCACACTCCAAAATACTGGCCGGAGATTTGTTTTTTCTAGGAAATCTCTAAATAGGCGTACCAGATTCGCGCCCGTCTTGATCTCTAAACTGGGGCTGTTCTCTTTGAATCGCATCCAATGCGATAGATTATCTTACACAAAAGACCATTTAATTTACAAGTGCTCAAAACAAAACGTCTCACATTCTAAATACACTTTCATCTCGTTGCGAGTTCTGATGTTCCCCGTTGTGCGTCCGACACGGCCGTCATCAGAAATTAAATGACATTTAGCAAAGTTACTCCTCCCACCTCTTCAGGTGTTTCGACAAGCACAGATATACAAAGCGAATGTTACTAAACGTTTTTAAAAATATGAAGGCGTGTACATATTCTCATTCTTGCGATATTAAAATTGATAAATTTGAAATACTTTAGAAGCTATTTAAAACACTTAGCAGATGTGAGAATAATTATCTGTCTGTGTTCGTATACATACTTCATTCAATTGTTAATCGATTACCAAACTGTTCAGTATTCGATTAAAAACGAAAGCCGATTATTAATTTAAAATTGACACGGTGAATATTAGACAGACTGATGCATAAACAAGTTGACAGATTGAGGAAAAGTGATTGAAAAATCACGATATATACGCGTGGATGTACAACATCTGTTCACAAAGCTAATGAACTCTGTGACTCAGGGGAACTGATTTCCACAAAACGTCTGCGCGCTATGACCAAGCAAGTTTTCCTTATCACCGCTGTTTTCCTCAGGTGACGTTCCAAGTAAAAGAGATGTAAAAATAACATAATTACGATCATTTTATCTCACGAATTTTATGTTTCCTAGCGGATTCTGCGAACACAAAAAGTCATTGGAAGCTCTGAGAAAACAACTTTTTACGACAATTTTCAATGTTGCTGCGGAAATTTTTTCAAGTACTTCATTTTCACGAGCGTTTAAATGCGAGAAAGATGCGTAGATATCGTTACCAGTACTAGACGCCGGACGCTAACAAAAGTTAGAAGTCGTATATCTTCTTGTCTTGCGGATACACATGTCACTTCAAATAAAGAATCGATTCTTTTTCAGTGCAATGTTTTATATTTAGCTATCTATTTTTGTTTCCAGCCAGGTGTCGGTCATACGTTCGGTAATAAGAACTAAATAATAATAGTAATTAATAATTGCAATAATATTAGTTATTATTAATAATATGTATTCACAGCTAAATGAAATTTGTAATGATTTAAATTAGAAAAATTTTAGTCATTTGCAACCGCACACTTTAGACTAGACTTATCTATAATGTTGTCTAAGGCGTGTTTATTCTGCTAACCCGCATTTGGCCAACGTGGCTAAATATGTCCTTAACCCTTCTTCTTCGAAGGTAAGTCCTATGTTCAACAGTAGTAAAATTGTGATAAAAGGGTTAATAACGCATGCAGTGATTAAAATTCCATATACTCATCAATCTGTACTTGTTCAATACAATACTATCTGCCTACCACCTACCTACCTACAAGATTATCTATCTATAAGATTAGTTCATAAAAGTAAATGTAAGAAACTAAGCAGGTAATATAAAGCGTGTAAAAATTGAAAGGATATTTCAAAACCTATCTGTGTACCTTTCAATACTTGTGTACGTTTCATAAAAGGGCTGGACATATAAGAATCAGATTACACCAGAACTGATTGTGGAGTAAATATCATTGTCATCATCATCAGCCTACTCTCGTCCACTGCCGGACATAGGCCTCTACAGCAGCACGCCACTGAGCTCGATCTTCAGTTCTTCGTATCTTCATGGAATAAGCATATTTACGCCGTACCACCCAAATTTGTTCTGCTAACGGCGAATGAAAGACTAATGAATTTGCCGCTGGTAAAAATTCCTTATTGTATGTACCATTACAAAATTTTAAATGAACTATTATTAGAAATATATATTAGGTTCTACTAATTTCATTTTCATATTATTATTAGGTACATATTACTTAATTTTTAAATAAAAATTATATTGTTACAGCCGTCATGCTATTGATTATTTACAAAATTAATTTGTTACATTTATTCACATAATTATTTCACATATTTATTCACATATCCAATATTTAATGAATATTACCTTAATAATCGTTCGATTAATACGAATTATACGAATAAAACTGATATAACTTTTATGTAAAAGCGGACATTAAAGCGCCTTTTGAAAACGGATCTGTAAACTGTTAAATTGTGTAACTGCCTATCAAAGGATCCTTTGTAGTATCACAGACGTTTTATTTCGTCGTAGAGACAAACAAAATCATATGTGTCTATTTATACATAACACATGTGCACTAAAATGATGCTTTTGTGCTTTATATACGAGTATATTCCGTTTATGAAATATTGTCGTTTTTAGATTCAAATGGAGTTATATTCTTGCTTCCAATTTCTTAATCTGTTAAGAAATTTGTTAATAGTTTTTTTTTAATATACAAGCTCGCTGATGTGACGTCATTCTACAGGTTTCAAGTTATAGCGCACGGGTGGTAATGTTCTCAAATAATTCCTTTATGTTCCATACCGAATAATAATGTCCCATGTTTACGTGTTCACATACCTCTTTAATTTATTTTACGTGTATTTTCGGTGAAAATTTATTGTGCTGTTGACAAATATCACCATAAAATTTCACCTTCTAATTTTAAACCGTTACTGTACTGATTACGTGATGCGTTAAATTATTGTTTCAAGGTGGTACTTTTATGAACTGTTAATTTTGCTTGGAATATATATCGTAGTACATAAATATGACATATATGTTTTTAGATTTTGTCACATAATATGTCTTTAAATAAATAAAATCTACAATGCTTACAGTCCCTTTTAATAGATAATTATTCCGAACTGGCAGTGAAATCTTTGTTTATGGCTGTATGAAAAAACAAATGTCGTGCTCTTTAGGTTCCGCCATTTTGTTTTAATTTACAATTGTCATTAATAACGCGAAGTATTTCTTATAATAAAGATGTTAAAATAATTCCATAATTATGCTCCCAAGAAATTGATTATATTAAAGGAAATATTATTTAACTTAGTAGCTATACATTTTTTTATATTTTTCGTATTCGTTACAGAGTTCAGTTGTCAACTTTGGCAGCCAAATTATGACAGATTGGTACATTTTATTTTAATTAAATGTTTGTTGACAGTCGTAAATTTTAATTTTTTTAGCACATTAAAATCATAACACAAACAAAGAAACTTAGTCACTTCTCTATTTTCTTTACTGAATATATTCATAGACCTGTCGACGGAAATGTCTTTTATTTAGCATGCGACTGTTTTGTCCTAGGTCACCTCAGCAGTTAATTATTTCAACGCCTGTGCACAGATACATGCATGTTCCCGAATAAAACGGAAAGGTAGACTCGCCAGAAGAAAATACTGGCCAGAAATAAATAGTATCCCACCAGTTCACGCTCGCTTAAACTTGAAGGCCCGTGTTTGAGTTCACAAATAACCGCGACGATACGAGGTTATATGTTAACGCCTGTCACCTGACAACTAGAAACATCTAGTTGCTTTAACAAAGTTGATTGAATGCCTCTTTTAACGTTATACCAAAATAAATTATTTATTTTCGTGTCTACTTGCAAATGAGTGCACATCTTGCCAATGTTCGTCGTGTGCTCAGTCGTTTTTTTATTAAACAAATTTGCTGTTAGAACATAGAATATAAGACATTAGAGAATGCAATAGATGATGTTTTAAATATCGGCCCATCGGAATGAACATTTTTTACCTAAATTCTTTGAAAATTTTAACCGTACAGATATTTTAATGTAATATAAATTATACGAATGTTCAACTCGGAGTAAGTGCGATCGGGAATGCCTAATAATTTGGAATATATTTTATAATAAATTTGATTACACGCCATGTCCTTTATGGGACAGGCAGTGAGCACCGAGTGCCAAATATTTCTACAATTACACACCTGATGTACTTCTACATTCAGTTTCGGAGCGTGTTGGCTCCATTGTCAGTCAATATTAGTTTTAATTATAAAAAATCACACTACGACTGCTTCAGTCAAGTATTAAGGGGGTACAATATTATTTTTATAGGATATGAATTTTATAAAATTGGTTAAAGAGATCAGACATCATACCAACATGTTACTCATGTATAATGTAGCACTGAACTATGAGGCTACGTAGGAATTAATGTATATACCTTTTTGTACGCTTGGTACATATGTCCCATATATTTATACTATATTGTACACAGTATATATGTACTCAAAGGTTGTCTGATAACAATCCCTTGTTAAAGGAAAGACATGCTTGTATATATTTCTGATTTTTTTCTAATTAGTATTGTCTCATTTGTACTGGGTTTCATTGTTGATATTTATTTTATTGCGAAGAATAATTTTATTTTATTGCGATATGTAAGCCCCTAATTTTACGATACAGCATGATTGTTAAATGTATCTCTATGAGGGGCGGAAGGCCTAGGTCTAGCGGAGGCCTATTTCTCACAGTGGTCATCCAAAGGATGATGGATGGATTTTCTCGTTAAGCCGTGATAGCTGTGCAGTTGCTTAAAATTCAACCTCCCATTCCGACCATTTTGAGTTCAAATCCTGCCGTAGATTTATTTACTGAAAATTTGCGTTTTAAAATTAAATATCACTATCTACAACGCTGAAGGAAATATCATGACCAAATCTGCATACCTTCGGTTCTTCATTATGTTGTAAGGCATTTGAAATCTGCCCAATTGGACCTAGTCACCGTGACAGACTACGGTCTAACACTTCTCTTTCTAAAAGAAAACTTGTCTAACGAATAAGAGTTGATGATGATGAAGGTTGTTAGATTCCGAGCATGTAATAAACTTTTTTTATTTTTTAAACAACTTCCTTTAATTAGTGTACGTTTGAAGGCATAATAACAGATGTCTCCTAGTTTAAATCACAGACGAAGCTAATTTTTTTTAATTCTATGTTTCGGCTGTTATGTTCTACGTCTCATTGTGGATTAGTGGGTGATCCTAATGCTATACACTGGGTACAAATCCAGTCTCTGAGCTACTACTGGTAATTCTAAGTTAGAAAAGGCCGATAATACCTGACCGTGGATTAAACCCAGGACTTCTTAATCAGCAATCGCCCTTACAGCCACTCGACTAACGAGGCAGTTATATTAGTCGAAGCGATTCATAATCTATTCATATATACTTGTCAGTTGGTGTGCCGTTTCTTTTGAAATGAAATAATAAAAATATAGCCTACAATTTATCATTTTATAACTCCAATTTTCATTTTACTGCATTTATAAAAAAAAATAAGAACTTCTGTAAATCGTTTGAATAAATCATTTGTGTAAATTCCGAAATGTCGTCCATTTTCATAAGAAACGTTATCGAGATAATAGTTTTTAATAAATTCTCGTGACCTCACAAAATCGGCCATGCTGGAATGTAACGGACTCCAAATTTAAAGTTGCGTTCGTAAATATATAGCTTTATTTACCACAAAGAAGATGAGAAATGTCGTTATGTGAAATAACTTATTGTGTTCTCACTTATAACGATTTTCATTCGTATATTTAAACATGACGCTTCCTTGTTTGTGGGGCGCAATATCTTAAATTTTCAGCCCTCTCATTATTATTAAGAAATTTTATCCACGTAGTAAACTGTATGCTGTCTTAAAAGCTTCCTCATGGTTCTTTGTTTGATAAAATTTGATATTACGAATATGGCTTTCATATTGATTTTTTATATTAAATATGGGGAATTGAATGATATTCATTGCGTAAAGTAATAAACACCATAAAGCTTAGCTGAACGTAAATAGAGTGAAAGTATTCATTTGCAAGATGTAATGGAAATTTGTGAAAACATCAAATAATTCTGAACGAAACGATATGAACGATATTTCAATTTTTAAGCATCAAAACATTTACACTTAGCTCTTTCAATGTTTTTACCATGAAACTGTGTCATATAATTCACGTAAATAAATACGTCTCTCTTTATGCGTATAAATAGCGCCTAACCGGAACAAATATACGGCACACCGTCTGCCTTCGCGAAGGTGCAAATCAAGCGCGCTAAAGTTTCGCTCAGAGACGCCGCCGGCGCAGTCGCCCTGCAACCACTGCTGCTAACACACGCAACCACACGCGCCGCGAAACACATCGTACGAATTTTTCGTTTGTGATTATTTAAATCGAATCGTTACTTGCGCTTGTAAACAAATATTATGTCGGCGTGATACAACCGACATGTCGTTCTGCAGAATTACGGGCCGCAGCAAGGGGCTGCCGAAGCCCAATTATTTCCCGCTTCTCGCCCCCATCTCGCCCGCAGATGCCAAGCGTTGTTGCAGGATTACTGGCAAATCTTACGGATTGCCTTCTCATCACTACATTCCAGTTCTACTCACGGCCAGCTCTGGAAAAACTAAATGTAAGATAACGAATGTATCGGGCGAACTCGGCCCGCATCATTATGCACCTGAAATTAATTATGGAAATAGAAAACATGAAATGCTGCCGGACTATCGATACATATTCCCTATACTGGACGGTTCGACCGAAGCTCAAAAAGCTTTAATGGATATGCTTTTAACCAAACAAGTGACTGACGAAAAACGCTACGTGTACACGGTTCAAGAAAGAAAATGTAGTTTGGTGTTCTCTGCTCGGATGGAAGCGGCAGTACGGGATGGTGACGTGAGGGATGTTATGCTCGCCAAGGATTCTGATACAGTGCTTATCAAAACAAAACAAGGTCGCAGTGTTTCTATGGACTTTAAAGATTTTACGGAGGATGTTGATATGTATGAAGGAGAGGGACCAAATGCAGAAGTGTTGAAACAAAGAGAATTAGAAGAATTAGAAGAGAAAAAGAAGAAAAGGAAGCGTGCCGCCGGACTTTCTTCAATGAAAAAAATATTTGAAAGTAAGGAAAAACTTGCAGAAGTTCAGGAATTGGAAGAAGAAAAATTACGCCAAGATCGTCAAGCCAAAAAAGCAAAGCTAGGCGAAATTAAAAATGAGAGACAAGACACAAAAATTTATTCTTATAATAGTTTTGATGTGAATCATATGCGTTCTAAATCTAGTATCGTTATGTGCAGTGGTGAATGGAGAGATCAAATGCATCCTTTGATCGAATCTTGGGATTGGGAATTATTTGAAAAGGAAACGAAGGACGATCATTTTGTTCCCAAAGTGACTAATTTACCGACACCGATAAAAATAACCCCGTACCATTGCGAGGCAGAAATATATGAAGTGGATCGTAACATAAACGATGTGTCTGTTGCCTTAGAAAACGTGCCATGTGTTAACCCATTAAAACCTATTAAATCGCGTCCAACACATGAAGTTCTTAATTTAATTAAGGATATTTCTGAGGAGCGTTTGGCCGAAACATTAAATGTCACAGAAAAATTATTTGAAGCGCACAAAATTGATGCCCTTCCTACAGTGGAGGAATTGAGTGACGTTGTAAAAAATGTTAAAAAAGGAAAACGTGAAAAGCTTGCTAAAATATCTGGATTGACTTTAGATATTAATAAAGCAAAGAAGTTTATTCCTGGCCAACACATAAATACCCCTCAAGGTCTAGTTTTTGTACCAGGTCAGACAGTCGAAACTCCTGCTGGTCCTGTGTTTGTACCAGGTCTTAGCGTTAGTACACCTAATGGACCTGGTTTAGTACCAGGTCATATTGTAATGAATGAAAATACGAATGAACCTTTCTTCCTTGCCGGGCAGGTCTTAAAAACATCAAATGGTGAAGAATTTGTTTGTGGACAAACAATTAAAAATAAAGATGAGTATCGTTTCACTGAAGGTCAAACAGTATTGTCAGAAGAAGGGTTAAAATTTGTACCTGGAAAAATTATTTCTAATGGATCTGAAGATATATTTGTACCTGGACAAACTATAATGACCCCCGATGGAGTTCAGTTTATACCCGGACAAACTATATCAGAAAATGGTAGTATTACTTTTACACCTGGACAAAATGCGAAGATAAATAACGAGTGGCAATTTGTGCCAGGACAAGTTGTACATCAAGATGACGAATTGCATTTTGTACCAGGAGCTACATTAGCAACACCCAATGGTTTGAAGTTCATTGCAGGTCAAACTGTGGCTTTAAATGGAGAATCAAGCTTCGTACCTGGCATAACAAAAGAAGGCAAAAATGGCTTAGAGTTTATTCCTGGTACAACTGTAGATACAATCGACGGCCCGAAGTTCATCGAAGGACAAATAGTACGCACACAATGCGGTGACAAATTTTTACCGGGAAAGACTATCGTACAAGCAAATGGACATGTTGAATTTTCCGTTGCCAAATCAATTGAAGATATTAATTTTTCAGAAAGTGTACCTACAGGACTACCGATAGATATTAAAACATGTTCATTGTCAGAGGAATCTTTGTATGTATTTGGTCACATGGTGCAAACTTCTAAGGGAATAGAATTTTACCCTGGCCCAAAAATACCTACTATACAAGGTAAAGTGGTTCCTGGCCGACTTGTGAAAAATGAAGCTAATGAATCGCGTTTTGTCCCTGGGATGATGGTGGAAGGTATATTTGTACCTGGACAGGTAGTATTTACAGAGAATGGAGAGCAGTTTGTACCTGGTCAAGTGGTTGATACCAAAGATGGTCCTAAATTTGTTCCTGGTCAAGTTGTGAACACAAAAAGTGGACCAAAATTTGTTCCTGGTCAAACTATACACACAATTGATGGGCCTCGCTTCGTACCTGGACAAATTATTGAAACAAAGGCTGGCCCAACATTTATTCCTGGTCAAGTAATATCAACTGAAGATGAAGGCTCAAGATTTGTTCCTGGTCAAGTTGTCGATACAGAAGAGGGACCCAGATTTGTGCCTGGCCGAGTAATAGAAACTGATGATAATGGAGTCACTTTTGTACCCGGTCAAATTGTTCAAACTCCTGAAGGATTAAAGTTTGTTGCCCCTGACCTTGTGGAGGGTGAGGAAGGCTTAGAGTTTTCAGTGCAAAGTTTTGTGGTTACACCTGAGGAGTTGAAATTATTAAAAGTGAAGACGAATCCTAACGACACAACATCAACAAAAGGAGAGTTAACAATTGACACCAGTATGCTTAAACAGTTAGCAGAAGCTGGCATGTCAATCGGGAGACAAGTACCTGCCGATTTGCCAGCGATAAATGTAATATTAAATGAAACGAGAAACGCAGAAGCTTTGAAGGCATTTGTTACAGATTTTGGACTAAAAGATGACGTTGCTAATCAATTAATGGATGTTATTAAGTCGATTATAGAGATGAGCGCCCATTTAAAGACCGAAATTCACGAAGACCGTAGCAGTGAAGAAACCAATTCAGAAACGAAAAAGGGAAGAACTAATAAAAAGCGGATAGATATTCAAGAATCGGGCTACTGTGGTGATAATAGTCAAACTTCTCATCAAGAAAATGTGAAAAATTCTATTGCTGCAGCTGTTTTGGCTGCACTGGTTACCGCAGAACAATTTGAAGAAGTGAATAATAATAACAGTAAAGAAAAATATCAGCTCATATTAAAATCCATTGATACCATATTAGGAAAAGCGATAGATGAAGACTTTGTGTCAGCTATGTACAAAATCCTTCAAACAGAAGAGGATAAAGAAATTCTTTGTGAAGAAATTCTGGAACATTCTTCTCAGCCGAAAGTTGAATTGATCAAAATCGCTCTTAACAGTACATTAAATAAACATTCCCTTACCGAAGAAGATATCATTGAAAAATTCAGTGACTTTTTGAGCAGTGAAAATGAGGTGCTGGGACCAGCTTTTAAAAATATTTCTAAAAATGACTCTAGTCTGCTGCACCACGTTTTGAGTCATATCTCCGATTCAATTTCATTTATCAAAACAGACAATGAAGCTGCCGAAACTCTTCAGAAGGCTATAGTATCAGCAGTTCAAGAATCTAGTACAAAAGCAGTTGAATCTTTATTGAAGAACTCAGATAAAAAAGACATAAAGGAACTGATCGTACAATCTGTGGGTCTGGCAAGAGTACTTGGCATGAGTGACGTAGCCACTAAGCTCTTGTCTATTGTTAACGACGAAGATAGCATGACAAAAATAGCCGCAGATGTAACAACCTTAAATATTTTGAAGAGACTAACTGTTATGAGAAAACTTGCCGAACAAACGCCAAGCTTGCATTCTGCACTTCGTAAGTTGGAGACAGATCCAGAGCTCGCTCGCACAGACCCTAAACTTAGGGACTTGGTGCGAGAGAGTGCCGCACTCATGATCGTTCCAGAGGAACCACCGTTATTAACATCAGCAGACGTCCCGTTGAGCTTACTTCAACCTGAGAATAGTCTAGCTATGGAAGACTTCTTGTTCCAACGTAAAAAACACCCTGGAGCATTGCTGATCATGAAAAAAGGGCTACAAGCCGTGGTACCGCGCGAAGCTAGCCGCGCAGTTCTTACTGGCCAAGTAGCTTACACAGTGCTTGACGAAAGTGGAATAAGACATTTTGAACCACTGCATGTTTTCTCCGCGCTGAACCTCAGTCAGCCAAGTGCACATCGTTTCAGCATGTACAGTTGCCCTGTAGTAGATGACAATGATGAGGACTTGCAAACATTTACTGGCTACTGCAACATAAGTAACGCACAAAGAATAACCAAGTTCGGTGGATGGAGTCGGAGATACAGCGGTGTATTGTTAGACAGAGAAAACACGAGAAGCCGAATGAGAAGCTTGGATAACACTCCAAGTTACAAACGGTATCCGTCACGATCATCAACTAGATCTAGGTCTAGTTGCAGCAGAAGCCCACCTAAGGTAATTGTGATATTACGCGTCAAAATTCTTGATTAGGCCTAGAAAAAAATTCAGGCACTTCTCTAAAAATAATCAAAGTTAAGAACGGCTTATTTAGGGATGAAAGAAAATCTAATGACGGTTATATTAACGTGCTTTTTCTCTTGTTTCAGGTAGAAGATGTGTTGGTGGCTACGGCCGATTACACAGCCACGGCCGAAGACGAAGTTTCTCTAAAAGCGGGCGATATCGTCGAGGTTCTCGATACTAAAGCCGCTCTTGGATCAAAGTGAGTAATCCATCTTTATCGTGCTTTCAATACTCGAGCCGTATCACCATTGCAATGTACACTCGGGTACTATATATCAAAGTGCGGTTTATCAAAGTATTGGAGATACGGCTCTGGCGTACGAAAGCAATTATTGGCATGAGCTGTGCACAACCGTGCCCTCATTGATGTATTTGGTTCATAAACGTATATTTAACCCGACAGATGTTGTCTTGTGTAACTAGCCGTTGTACCAGCTTTTAACAACCGTTTATTCAGAATAACTGACATACAAAAATACTATTCCCGTCATCCTATAATACGCTCCCGACAATTCATATATCGCTCATATTCATAAATCATCGGTCTAATCCCCCACGGTGATGTAAAACATTGTTGTTTGGTCGACCCACTTTATATTTTTAGTCTTTCCATAACAAGAGGGCTTCGTAACTTTTCTATATAACCTATTTGCACGGTTAAAGTCAACTTAAAAGCGATTAAATAAATATAACAGGCAACAGAAGAATAAAAAAGGAATTCAATTCATTTTAAACTAATTATACTTCCTTTAAAAACGCCACAAAAATTATATGCTGTCATTCGCACAATAATCGTCACGAATACTAATTATTAATGATCTGACCAACAAGATCAAAGTTCGAAATCTGATAGGATCGGGCATCATTATAAAAGTCAGAATCATTGCACTTAAAACACGGGAAGAAAGCGTTTTATTACGCCGATGCGACGATGCCAATGGACACCGATACATGGTAAAATTAGCCGGGGTCGTTGCACCGTGGCGTAACACGTACACTGCCCGAATGCACTGGCATTTTGCTGAAAATTCTCGTATTTCAAATAATTCACCTCACGGCTCGAAGATATTTGCTACAATGATTACGAGACAATAGTAAAAGTCCGGATGTAAACAAACGGACAATAATGGTGATTATAATCGAAGTAATGGTTTCACATCTACATCAGTAACGGACATGTAAAATATTACGATGATATCGTAAAAGACCAGACGTAATTAACAGATAATGAAAATTACAATCGAATTAATGCATTCACACCAATATCATTAATGAAATTTAATGTAATACCCCTGTAGTTAGAACAAATCATATACATTGTAATATCACATCCCATCAAAACGTCCAATAATATCAAAATAACTTTCACTATAAGTGTCTGCTAATGTATGCCACCTTATAATGTGTGCCTTCATCCATCAACACGAAGTGTTTAACATGAGTGCATCATCATTATTTAGTGCTATCATTATTCGATCAACTACTATCGTTAATTGATCGATCAATCATTATACTCATCGTGTGATGACGTAATGAGAATCAATTGTTTATGCAGGTACAGGGGGCGTGTGTATAGTTACGAGAACCATTTCTTCCAGTCCCGAGGTCCCTCCTTGGACTATGTGTTTAGCGTGCCCACATATAAAATGTATTATTACTGATCATTTACCATAAGAAGACGAAAATAGAAGAAGCTGCAGACGCCATTGTCATTGTAAATATCTCGCTTATTGCCAAAGGGATCTTTTATGTATGCTGTATTCACCATTTACGTGTTGTGGCCAACATTATTGTGATAACTATCATTATTATATTGTTATTTGTCATTAAATATTATGAATGTCATAAAATATATTCAATTACACACCACACGTGTTAGTACATTGTGTATAACGTTTATTGAGAATCAATAAAGACAATAAAATTTTCTGACTTTCTTTTTAGTAGATAATTATGAGAAGAATTGTAGACTGTCTTCTTATATTTCGATTTTGAAAGAAGCTGAAAAATTAATTATCTTTAGTTATTTTACTAATAATTTCTACTTTCGTAAGTATAAGTGTAGGCAGAGAGATATAAATACATTTTTTTTTAACATATTGTTATGTATGGAGGGTTAAAAAAACACTTAAATAAGTTCAGACATCGACAATTTGAGAGACATTATTAACCTATTTAGAATTTAGAATGTTTACTACTGCTTAGGGTACCACCTGTACACGCGATACAGTGATGACATGGAATATCTTCCTGCTTGAAAGAGTAAGCCTAAATCATTCTTGCCTAGATGAAAACAGGTCCGTATGAAATATTACATCGTAAATATAATTAATTTCTTTATTTATGTAATTGTGTATTGTTCACTTCATTTAGTAGCATTAACACATGTTACTGCATTTTACATATTTTTTAATAAATGCTACACGTCCAAGTATAGCAAGGAAATGTTCCTAACATTAGATTCTATTAAATAGAACATCATTAAAACCAAAATGTCGTTTAATGTAATTTATTGTACAATGAATGAACGAATTGATGCGATGTACAATTACATTCAACATCGAATTGGACGAGAATAAAATGTATAAAATATTTGAATTATAAACGGAAAAATTCCTCGAACTTTACCTTGAATTTTAAATACGTTCAGACAGACAGAAACAGGTGTCGGCTGTGACATAACAATTTTATTGTCAGAAAAACTCAAATATCTATGTAGATATTAATATGTGAGCAGAAATGTTTCTACTCCTTTTTAAGAATATTGCGCGTACGAAAACGTATGAGATCTGGTATATTTAAAGTTTTTGTAGTGAATATGTGCAGAGATAATTTTACCTATATATCATAGTAATATTATAAATGCAAATGTAAGTTTGTTTATGACGCTTTCACGCAAAAACTACTCAACCGATCATCATGACATTTTGTA
>DWEC01000863.1:0-14979 GCA_018245735.1 Microceris miodesmiata
ATCAATAGTATTTAACTTAAATTATTAATAAAGTCATATAAAAACAATAAAATTGAAAGCAACGTATTTTTATATTACGATTAGGCCGCTATCATATTTAAACTAAAGATGTTTGAAAGAAATATTTATCAATGGTGTAACCTAAAATGTTATTTTGATAACGTAGCAATACTAAAAATATATCGTGATGGTTTTTCTTAATTTCTTCGACATAAAACATTTCGTTTAAGAAATACGCAACTGGTATGTGCTAAAAGACATTTTTAAATCATGTCAAGAAAATTGTCCTAATAACTTTCAAACAACTTTAGTTAGCACGAAGATAATTGGGTAGCTGTTTATGTTTAGCTCTTAATTCTTATGCCATTATTAGATTAACGACTAATTACTGAACGCAGTCTACATTCTTTTTAAACCTTAAACATTCTTGTTTATTAAGATTTTGAGTTTACACCTTGTTGAATCTACTAACATAGGGTAAGAAACTGATGAAACCAAAATCCATAGTAAAGATAGCTAATACCTACTCATATTTTTTTTATCAACAAATTCACGACTTTGTTATAAAAATAACCTCATGAACATGCGTTTAATAAAAAATATTTGCCTTTAGAATGTTACTAGTTGGCGCAAAATTTCTAGAATTAAAAAAAATACATTAATAAAGAATATTTAAAAAAATAATGGTCTGTGTCAAAATGTCTCGATTATATCAATTGATCTGTCCTCGTGCGAATGTATTTTTTAGCATAATTTTGTAGTACCTATTAACGTGTTAGATATATAGTTTTTTAACGTTTTACTTTCAAATTATATAAAAGACAATAACTTTTAACACGAACATTATGTTTTAATCTAATGCGTGCTATTAAACACTTAAGTTTCTTCTCATTTTGTTGATCTGTTAATAAAAAATTAAGTAACTTTATTAAGTTTTAATTTTATATCATATAAGTTTTGAGTTATTAATTACTTTGTTGAGAAGACGTTGAGTTTCACTAACGCAACTAAACATATCCTTGTGGCCTCAACATTGTGTACTAATATAGAATAAGCGCGTCGTACTCATGAATTGCATTTATATTCCGTGTAAATGACGTATCATAAAGACATTGCCTTGAAATTTATGCGAATATGATCAATAAACTTTCATCATTATACTCATCTTGTTTCATTTTGATGTTTGTCTCTCCTTTGTCCCATACGCAAGCAGTTATCAATTGTAACATTTGAAAAGATTTTTGAAATAAAGATGACATAAGTGTTGCCAATGCTTTGTTTAGTTAGTTAACTATAGACAATTGCCTATAAATAAATCAGGACCGGAAAAGTATTTGAAATTCAAATGTCTTGTATTCATATTACCGCCATTTACTGCTGGTACAAACTCTTCCAATAGCCATGATTCTGAATTTTGTGTTCGTTTTGTTAATCCGTGAAAAGCTATCAATTATGTATAAAGTAGTAACGAATAAAAATAACATTTCTAAGTGATCACTGCACAAGTTATCTTATTCTAATCTATTTTTGTTAAAAATACATTTTCAGTTCTACTATGTATGTACTTGGAAAACTTACGTCTTAATCTTTTGAATTATTTTTGAAAACCTACCTGATGAAAACTACACATCTGGTTATAGAATTTTGTATTGTATTGTTCGTTTCATTTACTTGTAATTGAATACGTTCATTCAAGTTCATTTCATTTACTTGTAAGTAAAATAAAAATTTAAGAGGTCAAATTTTTATTTTACCCTGGTGTAACTACTTATGGCGTATCATCTATAAACTTCTTTCTTCTCTCATTTATATGTATGGAGTTTCTAATATTTGTATTTCTGCTTTGTGGTATCCTTTTATAGAAAACACCCGATTGTAACATACATATAGGACAACATTATAAGTTTTAACGTAACATCACCTTGTAAAATCCTGAAGCGGCAGGTAACGTAGAACGCATCCCGTTTCACCAGTTCATTACATCCCACTATGGAAAGGAGATAAATCTGTTACCGTGTACCTGGCATTAGACTATCCACAAAAAGAATTTTCAATCTACAAAAACCCAATAGTGCCCTACTTGGGATCTAAAACCCAAGACCTCTCAATAGTTGCGCTCACAATTATTTGACCAACGAGGCAGTCAATTAGGGTTCAATTTTGCCATTGACTACAAAACAACAATAACATTGACTACAAAAAACATAAGTCGATCACACCATAATGATCGGAAATACTTGCGATTTTTATTTACAGAAATAGGACTGTCCTAGTAGCGATAAATAAAAGATGGTATAGTTTTCTATTTTTTATTTTAAAACACCCTATGATATCACACTAATAGCAAACCAGTCAATGTGATACCACACGACGAACGTCCAGTATAGATTAACGATAAGATTTCTGGTATCTGGCGCGGGCTCCAGGACCGCCGAACTTCTTTGGCTCGCAGCGTCTGGGGTCCGCCACTAGCAAACTTCTATCATATTGGACAAGGATATCTTTCAGTTCCTTCTTTGATGCCTCATCTACATCTGTAAATAGAATAAGTGCTATGAGTTAACAGACATGTTATGGTTGTTGTAATCACAGATTCAGAAAATGTCCTTTAGTAATCATTTTAGCATTTTCAGATGTATCCAAATAAAAATATAATTAAAATATCTATGAAGAATCTTATGATGTGCTTATATAAATTTATTTATCCATCCTTATTATTTTCAGTGTTCACTTCATTATAAATAAACTTTGTATAAATGAAACACCACAACTCAAATTATAGGCAGGCTCTAAATAACTCATTTGGATGTGACAGAAAACGTATTATACTGGCATATTCAAGTAGGTACTTTATTGCATTAATCTAATGTAGTGTACACTTCAAACAAGCTTGGTATTGAGAACACAAACTGTTTGGTAATGTCACATTCATTCTCCTTTCTCTGAAATGACTGACTCACATGAAGACAAGACAGCTTTGGAAAGAAAGGGTGTTTCTATGAGGGTACATTAATCAGCACCAAAATCAACAGGTGGTAAAATAATTATACAAATCTATGGAATATTAAGCAAGATTTAGAATAAAGTGATTAACTATGTAATTAAAATCATCAACATTAAAACAAATTTTACTATTGGAAATCTTCACTTTAGAACCATCCTTGGATTCTACATATTAGCAATTTTTTTTTTTTTGTTGGAAACAGTTGTTTTTATATATCCTTTTTGACATCACAACAGATATTTACTTTACAATAATCATAAAAATTGGAATGATGAAATCTTCTAGTTACACCACAAACATCTTAATTTTAACTTTTATTCTAGGTCAATACTTATGAAAACAAATAATGATGAATTTTGCTTACATTTCTGATAGAAAGCGATGAGTGCCTTAGAGATGGCTTGTCTGATAGCATACACCTGTGCAACATGACCACCACCTTTAACTGTTACTCTGATATCCACACCTGAGAATTTTTCCTGCAACACATGAACATCCTATGTCAGTGTTCAATTAGTAAAAATACTTGTCACTATGAAATTAAGAGATATTCAGATATTGTTTAACTTCACATAAAATGCTCAGTTTCGGAATAAGGTTTGATCATCATTGATAACAAATCGTTGATATCAATATATCATGCAAAATTATTTAAAATATTCAAGTCATTTTTCTCATACAAGGAATGTTAGTAGTATCTACAAATGTCATTGAACATAGACTATTCTTTCAAGAATACATAGAGTGAAATGAGTTAAAAACTATTAGTTTTATTAAACAATAAACAACAGAAGTATAGAAAGAACACTGAGTACTGAGTACATTTAAATGTGAAATCAACATGCAAAATACATGAAAATGTTTATCTGTTAAATACATAATTCCATACCCAACCATGAAACCAACTGGTGCAAGGAATACATAAGTCATAATATTGGAAAATATTCAAACAATGCAGGACCAAAATATTCAGACTACCGAAATTTTTATAAAACCTGCATAAAAAACAAACAGCAGATTTCAAGGTTGCAACCATAAACAATATAGTAAGTATAGTATGACATTACACAAGAAATTCTTAATCACAAAATATTAAGTTAATAAATATTATGTACACACTTAAACATAAAATATTAAGTATTTTTCAGCCAGATAATAAAAAGGACGTAACATTTTAATGAAACATCAAAAACCCTGATTACTCTCACAATTAAACAAACACAATAAAACAATCATTGCCATTCCCATAACTTAAGCTCAGATATGAAATTACATTGCTAAATTTCTCATAAATTATTCCAAGATACTCATATTTAAAATATTCTTGATGAAGAACTCAAAAGAAATAACACCCAAACTCACAATCCACACAGGCCAAGTAAACGTGAAAGTCACATACTGCAAATATCCCATAGAAAAATGTGATATTTACAAAATACATGATTTTTTACATACATGCAATATACCACGACAAGTTATACACACAGCATACGGCCAAACCCATCTGATCCAACATGTTACCTTGCCGAGCAAGAGGATGGGCTCCTGCAGTTTGTACTGCAGAAGGCGGGGCTCCACCAGGTCGAGGGGACGCCCGTTCACACGGAGCACTCCATGACCACGCTTGCAGTACGCGACTGCTGTGGCCGTTTTCTAAAATATAACAGCTTATTAATTCAAGTTTAACATCGTGTTTTCTCTTTAGGCGAGTCATACGTCCAGCAGTGGACTGAAGAGTGGAAAGTAAACAGACAGGCTGATGATGTGAAGATTTTCAATGCTCAAATTAATACTTTTGCAATAAAGTAGGTATAAATATCTGCTTGTTATGATTACTCCTCCAATCCATTGTTTATGTGTATGATAATAATATAATGTTGGTAGCCAAAAAAGTAATGAATTGTGTGTTTTTTTCCTCTTTTTTTTCGACCCATTACAATTCCACTGTTGGAATACGGGTCTCCTCTCATGCTAAGAGGGTTAAGGTCATACTCTGCCACGCTGGCCAAGTGCGGGTTGGCAGACCCGCACTGTGTATAATACCCGAATTGTGTATAATAGGTAAGAATAGGAAAATAATGAGGGACGTCAATAAATTGAAAGATATACTGCACCAAAAATAATCTTTGTTATTAAAAATTACCATTTATCGATTTCATACAATAAAGTTATAAGCGAGAAAATATTAATATAGTTTCCACTAAGAACACCTGAGAAAAATGTTTCTAAGCCGGCTGGTACTCTAGAAACTATACTCTGCTTTCCGGTAAACCGTTGTTCGCGTAATAGGTTACAACGGATAAGGCAGGAAAGGTAGTATCTTATATGCGTTAATAAGTCAAAAATGAGTCAACATGAAAAACATTATAAGCACAATATTACAAAAATTGATATAGTTAGGTTCAATAAATGTGAGAAACACGTGGACTTACTACAGAAAACTTACCTTGCGCCCGAAAACCTGAACGGCCTGAATCGGTTCACGTCTAGTCTGAAAAGGCAAAAAATGTTATTGATTAACATCATATTTACGACATAAATTGACTTTTAAACAATTTATCACATAAAATTGATCACGCACCTCCTGCGCGGCAGCCATTTTGACAGAGAAAGAGTGAATTATTATTCCACAGATTCAACAACAAACTTTTTATAACAGCGAACATGTAACAGATTATGTAAGCGAAAATGTTATAAATATGTAAATAATGTTATAATTGTAATTATTATTTTCTTAATTATAATGTTAGATTATTGAAAAAGATTATAAAACTGTAAAGTACATCATAAAAAAAAATACTCATTTGATAGCGACATCTAGTATACAATTGTAGTGCTAAAAATTTGAATAATGCTACTGCTCAGTAGAGGTCGCAGTACAATACAAATAACAGTATTTGTAAGTTGCGTGAGTCACACTGTCGTACAGGAGCGCCGGCACGTATTGTTTTGTATTCGCTGAACGTAATCGCTACGGTGAAGTCGTAGAGAATGTGCGACAGTAGTGCACGCCACGATCACAATATGCCGCGAAAAAGTTAGTTCGCGCGAGTGTTTTAGAATTTGATGCAAAACAGTGTGAAACAGTTACAAGGAGAAATTTGTGGATTATTGTTTACGTAATAAACGGACTCCTGTATCACAAGCAAGTTAAACTGGATTTTCTATTTATTATTGTCAAAGCTTTGAAAACTGAGGGTAAATAATTTTTCTTTTATATACAAAATACTGTTTATCATTTTATGTTTTATGAGAGACGTACATGATTCTTAGGTCCTACATTTAATTTTCTTTAACTAGAAGTCGTCTATTATTTTTTCGATACCTACCTTAGTGATTGTATCTAATAAAAAACAACATGTAGCGAGTAACTCAGACGGTGTTGGCATTTTACATGTAAGTTAAATAGTTTTCTCATTTAACTTTTTGTGAGTTTTGTGTTGAGCGATGCGTCACATATAAAAACAAATGATTCATGTCGGTATGCGACCGGTCCCATGTTAATAATAAGTACTTAGGATATAAAAAGTAGGTAATCGGAAGTGTCCTTGTATACAAATATTTCAAATATTTTATTACTTTTAGATTTTAGGACTGTTGTATTAAAAATAACACTTGTATGTACTTACATATTGTCCAATCAACACTTTTTGATTGGTTAATATTGTAGTTTAAAATCTCATTGTAGCGGTAGGGAGGTATTTAGTGCAATTAAATTTAACGAAGGCAGGTAAATTATTCGTAGAATTAATTAGTAAAAAAATCGTTATCACCTCAAACCATTGATGTCTAAAGCTTGGGTACAGTATAGTATATTCCAATTATTGTCTAGAGGTTCGTACATATATCAATAGTTTTTATTCATAAATCCTTATAAAAGACCCCCTGTGATAATGACACAAATGTTATTTGCACATAAGTGAAACCATGTTTAAATGTATTATTATTTCTAAGGGTTATGATAAATTAATTACGAAAATAATATTTTTTGAAAATAGTTGTAATTTTATAATGACTAGGGATTAACATTTCGACGTATTGTATATTTTCTCTTTTTGAAGTCACCGGTTATGTTTACTGAAACTATTAAAAAAGAGAGATATCGTGAGACAGCCGATTGGGAAGAAATTTCTTTTACTGGAAATTATTTACTAATTAACAGGTACATTGAAATAAATGAATGTCATTTGAATAAAGAAACAAAAAAAAAATAAAACAAATGTTTTGGCTAAGTCTTTCAGTCTGATTATTTTTATTATTATTATTAAGGTGTGTGAAATCTGCCAACTTGCATTTGGCTAGTGTTGTAGACTATGGCCTTAACTCTCTCGATATGAGCGGAGACCCATATTCCAACAGTGGAATGATAAATGGGTCGAATATTATTATTATTAGTATCTATTTAAATTACATTCCAAAATATTTTTTATTATATCGAGTACCAAGTTCTTTGCACCTGTAAAATTCATATAAATGGGTATAGCAAAATATTCCTCGAATATTCGATTTACATCCATTAAAGGTACCTATCTAATTATAGTATACTTAATAAATGCATTTGTTTTCATTTAATAATTGTATATTTTTTAAAGTAAAGATGTATTTACTCAATAACATCTCAACAATTAAATCCCGCTATATTCCATTGCGACTATTTCGTAATACATTGCCTGACACGGTCAATCCCCTTGCCGGGAAGCAATGAATATGACAAACCATCGTTAGCAAAATTATTACAACACATTTAACATTATTTATGACTTTCTAAATAGCGTAACATATTTTCTCATACTCATATATCTCTGGAACCGGTTAGTCGTTGACGATACTCGCCTTAAATTACGTATACCGTGCAACATGATAGTTTATTTAATCAACATAATATTATTCAATCGAATTCCGAACTTATTTTGTAACATTAATTCGTGTATAGAAAGTGTTAAAAGTGATCTGATGAGTGTTCGAAGCACTGTATAGTTATATATATGTATTTGTTATACGAGTATGGCTACAGATATGCCATAAACGTATAATTGTATAACCCTATGTTGTTCTGTATACACGGATATAACGACAGGACATTTAAAAAAAAAATGTATAGCGGGACCTTTTTGCATAGTTATTAATTTTCAAATCATAATGCTGAGTGTTTCCATTTTGTTAATGTTGACGGCAACCGATTTCGAATAGGACAATCATAACATCACAACCCGCAACTGATTTCGAATAGGACTGCAAATACAGAACCGTTACTGTTAGTGTCGGATAAGGTAGTTAAGCAGTTAGGTCGGCTCGTTTGAAGTTCTATTCCACATATAAAAAAAACCAAACATATTATCAACTTATCAAGTTGATAATATGTGTCATCTATGTATGGTAGCGTATTAATTACCGATAGCAAATAGCTCGAGGTTGATCGGCCGGACCGTTGGCTGACCGCGTACGGCTTCCTGTGTGCGATGTTCCTAATACTGATACTGAAGTGCTACACGTAATCCGTTTACTAACTGGGTCTGAGCGGTTTTAGTTAGCTATGTTATTGACTGCGTGCTATTGTGGTGACAGCTTGGCTCGCGACGTTCTAACCGGTCACTGGTTGGTGACATGAACACAGTTTTTTTAAGTTAGAAAATCAGTGGCTCGCAGTCTGGATCCGTACCCGGTGTATGATAATGAGCTCACCACCTATTCAATTGTGGGACGTAAACGTGACAGGTGAAGAGTGGCAGTATCCTACACCCCTCTGCCCTCCCCTTGGGGGATTACAGGCGTGACGTTGCGTTCAAAAGTAAAAAATATTTATTTTGTTAATATACTCCAACAATATAATTAAAAAGTAAATAAAGTATATAAATTCACGCCTGCGCAGCTGTTAGTCTTATACAAGGAACAGGTACACTCGTGGATAGAGTGCTGTTGCCGCTTGTGGGACTGATTTGCCAAATATTGGCTGGATGCTCTATCCATCAGGCGGGATCGCGGCCAAACGCTAGCCTAGCTATTACGTAATAAAAAAGTAAATAAATTTAATTTATGTTATTATTCAATGAAAATGTCAAAACAATTTTTACACTACAAATTACCCATAAATATATTACATATCTTATTTTATCCAAATAATGTAACTTCCGGATTTTTGTAACATCTCGCTAAAGACTCGTCATTTGTAAACATAATATGTAAAAAATCTTATAATATATACGTATAAATAATTCATTTGCTTTAAACATGTGTCTAAAATGCTTCAAATTAAAAATGGAATGAGATTTAAAAAGTTCCATTTCGCAACTGGTATTCGCCTATTGTAAACTCTATTTCTTTCGAATAGGTTTTAAATTCCATTGACGGTGCCAGTTGCAGAAATCTACCGTTGAACTGGTAGGAATTACAGCTTAGAGTATTCTTATGGTTTCTTTAATGACATTATATGCGTTCCTGGCTGGTTGGGTTAAATAAGGAAGCTTTATAAATAACCACTAATGAATCCTGAGGGATATGTGTAGCATACTACTTAGTTGGTAAAATGTTTAATGTAAAATTTTACGATATATATCTTAAGAGTTTTATTATACACTCTTCCGTTAGCTTTTGGAAGGCCCATGCTGGGCATGGACTTCCACTAATCAGTGCTACACGACCCGTTCCTGGGCCTTTACAATCTGACCATTCACTAGATACGTTATACGTCCCATCGTGGAATGGGGGATGAGTTAGCCGGTCAGTCTAAAAATAGAGACCTCATCCGTAACACAGGCTCACGGGCTATTCGCTGCCCTGACGGAGAAAGGATTATCCCAAACATAACAAACATAAAAGGACATAACATTCATCAATATAACTAACTCCAATCCAGGCGATTTACCCAATATTTACTGGATTGTTATCGACGAGATAAAAAAGCTTGACCAAATAGAGACGGTCCACTTTTAAACGATAACACTGGACCTGCAAACGATACATTCCTCAGTTATCTACGTTCATTCAATATTTTTTTTAAATCGAATATATAAGAATCAGGCATATACACATTTGCACGTATATATTATATACGTGTGCCCACGCAGAATAGATCGGTCCATCATTAAATAGATCGATGACTTGGTCAGGACCGTAGGGAACAGGCGTACCCAAAAAATTGAAAACCGTGTTTCTTGAAGAAGTCAAGATAGGTAGATGTCCAACAGTGGACATTTGTTAGCTGAAGTAGTGACAATTTTATATCGTACATTTGCGACTAAAGTATAATATCTCAAAAACACTATCTTTCGGAAAACAGTTTAGATAGTTTGAAATAATAAATTATTCTATGACTATTATTTTAGCTATACATAAAAGAATAGTCTATAAGTCATATAATATCATAATAGTCATAGAATAAATACGATTTCAATGTTTCTGAACTGTTTTCTGAAATATAGCAAATGTTGTTTGAAATATTACTCTCTAGTCGCAAATGAGCGATGTATGTTTTTATAAGTTCAATACTGACGGCCCTGCCACTGCCGTGCCCTCCATTAAAACGTTCCATTAATAAACAAATAAAATAATCTGACAATCTTAATTGGATAAACTAATCGTCCATTCAAACACCATAGCTTGTGACACTAACTTTTGATTTCATCATTATCGTTAAACGATTGTGCAACCGCAGGTACGGTATACGGTATTCAAGCATCGGGCATCGTTAGAGAGTGGATTCGAACCTGTTATAAAACATAAGGGCGTATACTATAAAGTTGTGTTAATAATTACGAAGCCATATACCTATGGCGTTATCATAGTTTTATTTAAATTACGAACATTTAATATTTTGACATCTAGGTTTGCAGGAAGGAGTGTTCAACACTGGGGTGCTAAATATGTTGCTGTCAAATTATTTGTTAGCGAATACATCATGCAATATTTGTGTACATATATGTAATGTAATATTGTTTATGCAAGATATGTAATATTTGTATTATGTAATTTTAAAACGGATGATGTTCAATGACCACTTGGAGATCCCAAGGAGATTAAAATAATATTTATTTATTGAATGTGCTTGCATAATACGTATTTACTGATAAATTGCAATTAACACTCTGATTCATTCATAATATATATACATCGTTAAGGAAACATGTCAATTGTGTTTATCAATTACGTGTGTATCATAAAACAAACATGACAAACATGTTTTCGTTTTATCATATGTGTGAATATAAATGAGAAAAAAATATTTATGTGCGGTACGCATTTAGGTATGAACAACTATCTGCTCATACTTGGCAGCATACTACCGTGCCCTCAGTTGAATTATTCCATTAAAAACACAACTATGATATTTTTGGCTAATTTTCTACAAAGAATGATATTTTTAATAACTCTATTTGTTTATTGCTTGCAACATCAATATGCATAGACCCCAATCCATCTGACGGGTTCCTAAAATGCCGCTCGATGTCATTTGCACTTACGCACCAAATGCTAATGAGATGTGCCCAACCCCACTCAAATCGGTATTCGTTCAATACATCAACGAACTCATTTGGAATGCGATCGCTATAAATTAACTCAAGTTACTATAAATAATGACAGCACACGTTTAATGAAGACAAGACAGTATTTGACAGGAGATATTGGCATAAACGTTTTTGACAGGTATATGCGTGTTTGATTGACATTTGACAGGAGAAATTAAAGTGATTGTTTTGGGTTGATACGTTTAATACGACAGTGGTTTTAAGGCTTCCACTGTAAATAAATGCATAAATGTTGTTGTATAGATGTAGTAGTTATGCAACAATGTATCATTATTTTTTTATATTTATTAATCACTTTTTGAAGGATGTCACATTGGCGCCGTTGTCCATGCTTATCGTTGTTGTAACATTATTCGCGAACATTCGATTGAATCGATTCATCTAATAAGTTCCGTTGCTAATCGAATCTTTCATTTTAATTTCCAAATTAACTTTAAAATCGTAACTTTTTATTTTTAATCAGAAATGTTTTAGACGAAGTGGCATTTAATTTTGAAGGTTATAATTGAATTTTGCTAGTAGATTAAAATTTAATAATTACAAAGCAAATTAATTTAACGAATGAATAAATTCTACAAAATAACTGTACGAAATAGCATGACAATTGCTTAGAAATATTTAACAATCACAATCGTATTCCAAGAGTGCGTCTAGAGAGAGAGGTTTCCTCATAATCTCATTACTATGTGAATATTAATTTGTGAAATACCTGATCTAAATGGTATTCAATTATGTAAAACGATACGCGCTTTACTACTAGGACATCCTGTATACAGTAGGTGGACATTTTACTATAAACCTATTAGAAAACATGTTAATTTTCTGACTATATATACGTGAAAATTTATATTTCTTTCAATAATATTAAATTTTGTGGTGTATTAGCATTCAGTCCAAATATTATTATGAATGCTGTAGGTCTGCTAGAATACACCCTTTTCTTACATATACAAAAACACAAGCACTTTTGATTAAAAACACAAATTTTAGTAGCAAAATCAAGTTTTAAAAGTTCAATTAAAAAGCAAAATTTGGATATGAATGTTTTTGTGACATTAAATCAGTTATGTCATTAAATTAAAATAAAAGAAGCGTTTTAAACAATAAAATATTCTAGTGACATTTTGTTCACAGCAACATTTTAGAGCTCCCAAGGCTGTTATTCCTCTCAACTACACCCATCATTTTCTCCATAACTCAGTAATGGACTAAGAAAAGTACCCATAATGAACAACTAGAAATGATGAAAAAGAAACACGAGATAGAAAAAGCAATCTGCTCTTTACTGCTTTATCTGCCTTTTAAATATGCTGTAGGTATATATCTTTTTTATTTATGTTTATTTAAGATAATACTGGGCTTGTTCGGGCTTAAAATTATAAAGATAATGAAACCGCAGTAACAATAGTAGTTCTATGACTAATAAATATTAATTCACAAAAATAATATAAAAAAATTGAATATCACTTATTGTAATAGTGAAGGAAGGAAATTTTCACCCATATTTATACAACCTAATCTGGGTAAGCTACGTAGCCGTTTAAATTGTTTACGGTTTAGAATGCCCACCAGCTTTGAACCTATCCAAGTTTCTTCTCAATAAGCTACAACCAATCGCAGTGAGTTAGCGGCAGAGAACATAACCTTACTCACATAACATGAATTCTTTTCTTTTCTAGCGTACTCCTTTCCTCCGCGTACTCCTTCGGGGATTACAGGCGTGATGTTGATATTTTTTTCTTTTCTTTTCACTTGTCATCATAAACATGTATTTTACATACAATGCTAACCCCACCTACACAAGTCTATTGCGACGAAATAAGATCACTCCTCTACCCATCCCTATCTTGTCTAAGCGGATGCTGCATATCTAATTTCGCAATACGAAGGTTCGTGTTACCGACACCCATAAGCAATGTAATACGATCGTGGACACCAATGGACGACTTGGGCCTCGGGTGGTCTTGTATTTGATATCATAACGCTATCAGCGGGTCTCGTCCGGTCATAAATACGCTGTTCTAACATGTTACAACGTATTATATACTTTTAATTAGAATTTTAAAAAAATTTAAAGAATTTTATTTTTCTCCTTTTTTATCTCCTGGAATACAGAATAGCTTGTAACAGCAAGTAACAGCTGCTAACTTACAACCCATTCCAAAATACCATAAAGGAACAACTCGATCATAACGTAGCGTAGCGTAACGCAATTACAAAGCGATATACAATATAACTCACTACTTATTCCAAAATACTCTGAACTTCTTAGCCGTGTGTAGCATAACGCAATCACAAAGACTAGAGCTAGCCTGTACCAAATACTCTGTTCTAACTATCCGACTGTGTGTATCATAAAGCAATGTTACCAGTTGGAAACGCGTGAACGAGTTCACAGCTCGACATTATAATAAGCAATTTATTTTCATCATACATCCACAAGTGAAATTATGTCACTGTAATAGCTATTGAAATGACTCGATTGTATGCAGATAGCCCATGGAAGGGTATACAATGTTGCGCCCTAATTTCAAATCTTACGTATATACAAATCCTACTATTTTATATTACATAACCTATATGTACGAAAGGTGCCAAGTCGCCCGCTCGGGCGAGTTTATGTCGGGCAAGATGACGAATTACCCACAGGCAGCATTGTCAATTTGATATTTAAACCTTTTATTACTGTTTCCATCACCATCTTTGTTTTCGAAGACAATTTTAGCTATTTAAATTTGGAAATAATTTTCCCTACACATTTCATTACATTCCTTCAGATATTTAAACGCTGTTTTTTTATTCCCTTTTAGTGCAACGAATTACAGCTACCAAATTTGTATATGATGCATGAATATGGTTAGTTTTAAATGACTCAAACAACAGCCAACTTTCTCAACACATAAAATAAAATGTTGCTAGATTCACGTAAATATACCGGTTAACTACTAAATGTTAAGTGATGTTTACGGATACCAAGTGAGTACTGGTCTGGTTCTTTCATTTCTTTGTTTGTATATTTTGAATTCCAATTCTATTGGAAGGTTCTAGAAAAGTATTTAATACATAAAGTTAAGCTTCTATGTGTTGTACTTATCACAGAAGTTATCAAATCATTATAAATAAAAATAATAATAATCGACCCATTCATCATTCCGCTATTGGAATATGGATCTCCTCTCATATTGAGAGGGTTAAAGCCACAGTCGGCCACACTGACTTAGTGCGGTTTCGTAGACTTCACACACCTTAGAAAATATTTTTTTTTTATGAACTCTAAGGTCATTATACTTTTATCAAATTATACTTTTATTAAATATATTTTGTATGTATACTCACATGTAGGCACGCGAACTCGTCGTGACGGTCGTTCTCTAAGTCAAATTCAAATTATTTTTATTCATTATAAGGTATATACATACACTCAATGAAGGTCATATTTAGTCATATACATAT